>PVIA01009976.1:0-55824 GCA_004024845.1 Tonatia bakeri | reverse complement strand
TTTTTTCCTTGATTTCTGCTTCTGCTGTTTCATCGGTGATGTACAGAAATGCCTTTGATTTCTGGATATTAACTTTGTATCCCGCTGGTTTGCCAAATTCGTTTATTAGGTCAAGCAGTTTTTTGGTAGAGTCTATAGGATTTTCTAAGTACACTATCATGTCATCAGCAAACAATGACAGTTTCGTTTCCTCCTTTCCAATTTGGATGCCTTTTATTTCCTTTTCTTGTCTGATTGCTGTGGCTAAAACTTCCAATACTATATTGAATAAAAGTGGTGAAAGTGGACAGCCTTGTCTTGTTCCTGTTCTTAGTGGAAAAGATTTTAGTTTTTGCCCATTGAGTATGATGCTGGCTGTAGGTCTGTCATATATGGCCTTTATTATGGTGAGAAATGTTCCTTCTATTCCCACTTTGCTGAATGTTTTTATCATAAATGGGTGCTGTACCTTATCAAATGCTTTTTCCACATCTATTGAAATGATCATGTGACTTTTGTCTTTGCTTTTGTTTATGTGATGAATTACATTTACTGATTTGTGAATATTGAACCATCCTTGCATGCCTGGTATGAAACCCACTTGGTCATGGTGGATGATCTTTTTAATGTATTGTTGGATGTGGTTTGCCAGTATTTTGTTGAGGATTTTAGTGTCAATGTTCATCAGAGATATTGGCCTGATGTTTTCTTTCTTCATTATGTCTTTATCTAGTTTTGGAATTAGGATGATGTTGGCCTCATAAAAAGAGTTTGGGAGTCTTCCATCTTTTTGGATTTTTTGGAATAGTCTGTGCAGGATAGGGGTTAGCTCTTCCTTAAATGCTTTGTAGAATTCTCCTGTGACACCATCTGGTCCAGGGCTTTTGTGTGTTGGGAGTTTTTTTAATTACTGCTTCAATTTCTTTTGCTGTTATTGGTTTGTTCAGATTTTCTGCTTCTTTTTCATTGAGTTTTGGAAGATTATATTTTTCTAGAAATTTGTCCATTTCATCTAGGTTTTCAAATTTCTTGGCATACAGTTCTTTGTAGTAATTTCTTACAATTCTTTGTATTTCTGTGTTGTCAGTTGTAATCTCTCCTCTTTCATTTCTGATTGTTTATTTGGGTCTTCTCTTTTTTTTTCTTGATGAGTCTGCTTAAAGGCTTGTCAATTTTGTTTATCTTTTCAAAGAACCAGCTTCTGGATTCATTGAGCATTTCAATAATATTTTAAAATAATTAAAAATTGTTGCTGACTAGTTTGTTGGGTAAACTGAGAATCAGTTTGTCCATTTTCTTAGAAGTACTAATCCTCTAGGATAGCATAAGAGTGGTATCTTTAGTGGCATTCCTTAGTGGCTATGTTTTGCTTAAGTTTGCTATGCCTTCATAAGTCAAATTTGTTAATTTATATTTTACTGGAAAAGTATCAATTACATTTAGGTTTTTAATTTATTGGTATAAAATTTGTTCTGGTTATCATCATACATATATTTTGAGTTGTAGTATCACAGTTTTTTTGAGTCCTAATTTTATTCATACTTTATTTTTTTCCCCCTGTGACTGTTATTGCTAGACATTTGTGTAATTTGTTATTTTTCAAAAAAACAAACATCAAAATTAATCTTTTTTATATCAATTTTACTAATAAGTATGTGCATTTACTAAATTTGCTTAAGTTTTCTTTGAATTTGTTCTACTGTTTAAAAAAGTTTTGGTGTTAATTATTTGTTCTAAATTTTCAAAAGTTTTTTGTGATAAATATATTCATTGTGATATATTTATCTATACTTTCCATAACTTTGACAAGTTTTGTTCTAAATGTTAATTTAATTGGTGTTAATGTTGCTATACTTTGTTAAATTTTGATATATATTTTTCTAACATTGTTTCTTCATAGTCTTTCTGGTCTATTTTATTTATACAAAAGTGTTTCTCACAAGTAAATATTAAATACTTTGTCAGTTTAAAGTATAATCAATAGACAGTAAGTATAAGATGGTTATGCAAATTTAAATGATAAACAAGAAGCTAGTAATGTTGCTATTTTAGTGGGGAAACCTGAGATATTTTTTAGATGCTTTAAAGAGTTAGTGCATACAAAACCTCTAAAAACATCTTAGCCCCAATGTTTAAAAAGTTGGAACTTTTAAACATTGAATGAATGTAATAGAATGAACGATGAAGAAAGAAGGAGAAGGAGAGGGAGAGGGAAGGAGAAGAGAAAGGTGAAAGAAAGAATGAAAGAGAAAGAGAGAAAGACAGAAGAAAGAAAGGAAGAAAGAAAGAAAGAAAGAAAGAAAGAAAGAAAGAAAGAAAGAAAGAAAGAAAGAAAGAAGGAAGGAAGGAAGGAAGGAAGGAAGGAAGGAAGGAAGGAAGGAAAGAGAGGGAGGGAGGGAGGGAGGGAGGGAGGGAGGAAGGAAGGAAAGAAGGAAGGAAGGAAATCAAACCATATAAAAGATTAAAAAATACTTGGCAAATGAGGAACAGAAGAGGACCTCAGTTGGGCCTCTTTTTAACCTCAAGTGAAATTCATTGTGCCAGTATTCCATTCTCCTAAATGACTATAAGATGATCTTATAAAAGACTCATGTGCCTAATCAGTCACATACAGTACGTACAGTAATAAGTTCTGTAAGCCAGTTGACTCAATAAATGCGTGTTAAAAGTGAACAGAAGTGTGGAACAAGAGAACCCTTCACTCATTGCTGGTACAAATGCAAAATGATACAGGTACTTTGGAAGCCAGTTTGGCAGATTCTTACAAAACCAAACATACTTTTATCACACAATCTAGTAACTGAGCTCCTTGGTATTTACACAAAGGAGCTGAAAACTTGAATCCACACAAAAACCCATACACAGATGTTTATAGGAGTTTTATTCACAATTGCCAAAACTTGCAAGCAATGAAAGTCTCCTTCTTTAGATGACTAGATAAATAAACTAATAATGAAAATTATTTAGTACTAAAAAGAAGTGACATATCAAGCTATTAAGATAAGGAGGAAATTTAAATGTATATTACTAAGTGAAAGAAGCCAATCTGAAAAGGTTATATGCTGTATGATTCCTACTATATGACATTCTAGAAAGGTACACATATGGAGACAGTAAGATTAGTTACTGCCAGAATTTGTGGAGGCAGGAGAGGTGAATAGGTGAACACAGAAGATTTTTAGGGCAGTGAAATTACTTAGTGTGATAACACAACATTATACATTTGTCATAACCTACAGAATCCACAAGATCAAGAGTGAAATATTATGTGAGCTATGGACTTTGGGTAATAATGCTGTGCCAGTGTAGGTTCATTAAGTATATCAAATGTACCACTTTCAAGGGATGTTGATAATGGGGAAGGCTATGCATGTGTGGGGGATAGGAGGATATGAAAATTGTGAGGTCCACTCAATTTTGTAATAAAATTAAATCTTCTCTAAAAAATTAAATCTATTAAACAGAAAAAAATATCAGGTTTTCCAACTACATCAAACTAAGAAATTTTAACCATCAACAAAAGGAAAAGACAATCCACTGAATGTGAGAATGTATTCACCAATGATATTCTGATAAGGGGTTAATATCTAAAATTTATAGAGAACTTATAGAACTCAACACCAAAAAAACAGACAATTCAATTAAAAATGGGCAAAGAACCTTAATAGACACTTCTCCAAAAAGGACATCCAGATGGCCAATAGACATGTGAAACATTCAATGTCACTGATTATCAGAGAAATGCAAATTAAAACCACAATGAGATTAAAACCGCAAATCACCTCTAACACCTGTCAGAGTGGCCTTCATCAATAAATCAACAAACAAGTGTTGATGAGGATGTGGAGAAAAAGGAACCCTTATACACTGTTAATGGGGACACAGATTGGTGCAGCCACTGTGGAAAGCAGTATGGAGATACTAAAACAATTTAAAAAAATAGAACTTCCTTATGACCCAACAACTGTACTTCTCTGAATGTACCTGAAGAAACCCAAGACCCTAATTCAAAAGAATATATGCACTCTTATGTTTATTGCAGCATTATTTGCAACAGATAAGATATAGAAACAACTCGAGTGTCCATCAGTAGATAAGTGGATGAAAAATAGTGTGGTATATTTGCACAATGGAGTACTGTTCAGCCATAAAAGAAGAAAATCTTACCTTTTAAGAAAGCATACATGGACTTGGGGAATATTATGCTAAATGAAATAAACCAGTCAGGGAAAGAAAAACACCATATGATTTTACTCATATGTTGAATCTAATGAACAAAATAAAATGTCAAACTAGAAACAGATTCATAGATATAGAGAAGAAATGATAGCTGTCAAAGGGGAGGGAGGTTGGGAAAATGGTTACAAAGGTGAAGGGATTAAGAAAAAGAAGAAAAAGAAAAGAAAATCCTTACACAGGCAACAGTATGAGCATTCTCTGAGGGTAATGAGGATGGGTGGAGGTAGAAAAGGGTAAAAAGAGGAGTAAGTGGTGATGGAAGGGGATTTGACTTGGGGTGATGAACACATTCACAGATGATGCATTATAGAATTGTACATCTGAAACCTATGCAATTTTGTTAACCAATGTCACTACAATAAATTTAGTAAATAAAAAATTAAAATTAAATAGGTGACAATTTAATAAGATGAAATGTAAAAAAGAAACCCCTCTAATTAAAGTTCAATCTTACCTTAAAAAATACAAATTTCAATAAAAATATGCAGTTTTAGATGCTTCTGAGGTTCCTACTACATACAGAGCTCCTTATGATTCTTTAAATTTTTGAAAATACGGAGTTGAAGGGATATGGAATCATAATAAATGACCAAAAACACCATTAAAACTTTTTGTAAAATTTAAAACAGGATGTTTCTATAAACATTGCCTTTTGATTTCTATTCTGAATAGATATTTGCAAGAAATGATGTTTCATATTAAACTATAGTTTATTTTTTCTTCAAATTTTTGACTATGAATTATTCTGCTAATTCATTCTAATCTTAAAATGTTTAAAGTGAGGATATTTTATACAATGCAATAAATGTTACTGTTTCTGATTAAACTCACCTTTTTTTTCTAAATGAAACATATCTGGTCACTAGTCTTTATGATACATGCAAAAGTTCTTTTTTCAGTTAATATTATCAAGCACTGAATGCATCCTATATTAACCAATGCCTTCATATAAACTTTTGGGCAATGAATTAAACACTTAGTTAAGTCAATTTTTTTTCTTTCTTTTAAATTAAGCATTTTCTACCTGTGAGTTCTTTTGAAATAATGACTATTTTCTTAAGGGATTTGTTTTCCACCTAGATTTACTTCACATGGTCTACTTTCTGATTTAACCTTTGGAATAAATTTAGAAGAATGGTAATATGACTTGGTCATGTGGATTCATAATCAATGAAGTGAGATATATATATACACACACTTTCACATATATCATAGAGACTAGTGACCAGATATGTTTCATTTAGGAAAAAAAAGATGAGTTTAATCAGAAGCAATAACATTTATTGCATTGTATAAAATATCCTCACTTGAAACATTTTAAGATTAGAATGAATTAGCAGAATAATTCATAGTCGAAAATTTGAAGAAAATATAAACTATAGTTTAATATGAAACATCATTTCTTGCAAATATCTATTCAGAATAGAAATCAAAAGGCAATATTTTTAGAAACATCCTGTTTTAAATTTTATAAAAGTTCTAAATGCTCAATATAATGTAAATATGAATGAAATATAACATTGTATATGACTTAAGGTACTTGGAACCATTCTCTTTAAGCTATCTGTACAATAGTTTTGGGTAACAAAAGCAGATTTTTTATCTTTGTATTCCTATCATGTGTGCATCACTTCACAGGATTTTTAATAGAAGAGTTTACTGTGAGAACTACAGTGACCAGTACAGTTGTACAAAATATCCTCACTTTAAACATTTTAATATTAGACAGGGATTATGAGTGTCTACAGCTAAACTAGTAGATGAAATGAACTCAGACTTGAATAAACCACTTTATTCTTTAATTAAGTAAAGGAGAATTTGAGTGAATTCTGGTGACATTACAATTCACACGATGCTATGTTTTTTACCATGATGCTGAGCATTGTAGTAACATTGTTGTTGAATATATTTGCATTACATACTGTGTCATTGTAGTTAGACAGGTTGATCATCATTCATACTGAGGATCATTGTGTCAATCTTATTCATTAGTTCAGTCAACAATCTGCTCCCCAGTCTGCCCAAAGCACAGTTCTAGGTATATAATCATCCTTTATATTTTATTTCTTTAGCTTAATAATGCTTATGCCCTCCCGAGTTTATCATGTTCTATACTTTGTCTTAATTTGCCGTCAGGTATTTTGATAGAGAATTGAGGAAGACTTGGATTAAGTGACTGGGCTTCAGATCTGGGAGCGAATGGGAGTCATAGTTCTGGTAAAATGCACACATTATTACATTGCTGACAAACGTGTTTGGAACTTTCAATGGGATACTTTAATGTTTTAACATCACAATTAAATGAGGTTGGAGCTTTGAGTTAAGAAGATTCAATTTGCTTGATCTAAATCAAATAGTTGCTTTAACTTTCAATTAATAATTACATTAGAACTAACTTCAAATGTCTCATAATTACTTTTCCGTAAGTATTCTGTATGTGGTTTTTATTTTCATGTTATTAACACTATAATTGGTGGTAATTATCCTAGGAAATTGACTATTTTTTTGAAGTGCAAAATAATTTCATTGAGTTATTCACAGTAAAGGAACCAGGGAAATAAATGTTATTCATGACCAAATATTAGTAATAAATAGTAAAGAAGAGAATTCAAATATACAGAATACTTCTGCAAATACTTTTTGCATTAAAACATAATATGAAAATGAAAATCATTGGTATGGGTCTTCTCATTCAATTTCCATGATAGTGCCTAACATTTAGTTCTTCAAATGATTTGGGGTCCATACACATATGAAAGTTCATCCAAAAGCCTTTATAATACTTACTTAAGTATTATGAAAGAACTTAAGTAACATATGAAAGACTGGTTAGCAGCTTGAATTTTAAAGAAACTGAATCCATCTTGGGAAGGATAAACAGAGATAGCTACTTATCAGGGTAAAAGGGGACATTTAAACATGCTCATGTTGGAGAACATAAACTGAGCAGTAGTCTTCCTCTTATGCATGCCTTCACCAACCTGAAATTTCATATAAAAACAGCATCATTCTGGATAAGGTCAATTGTGCCTGCATTAAGGAAATAGGAACATTTTTAATGAGAAGAGATCAACCAAAACACAATAATAAGGATTATAAAGTAGTAGGAAATGTAAGATTTGAAATCAGTTTGACTTACAAAGCAATAACAATGTACACTTATGGAGTTAGAATGATAGTAATTATTTTAAGGGAGAGAATAACCTCTATTTCTGGAGGTGAAAATCATTATGTATTTACATATTAGTTTAGTCTGACCTTTAAGAGTCTGTTTTTACAAAGCTGACTTTGAAAATTCACTCAGGTTCACGTATTCTTCATTTACTGTGTGTTCACAATTATATTTAAACTTAAGGTAATTAGGAATCCACGGTCAATCAAGGGTCAGTTGAAAATTGTTCTAATGAAGACAATTACTTCAGCAGAGTTCAGTTTATAAACTATTCTCTTCTGAATCAGGAAGTACTATGGCAGAGTTTCAGTCAGCAAAATTTGAACTGTATTCTAAAACTTTCCCTGTATCTTACTACACATTATTCTTTGCTTCAAAAGGGGGCAAACTATTTTCTTAGAAGGAAATTTCTACATTCAAGAAGGTGATATGGATTCACACTTTAGTCCGTGAATTTTATTATATTCACCTTGCTATTAGAGGAATTCTATTTAGAGGTTATGTTTCCATATATTGTGTCATAGTATAATATATTGACTATGAATAATAAATTAATCATAATTCACATGATCATACAATACATAGTTAGAAAATAAAATGAAAGCAAAAGAGCTGAAATAATTTTGTTCAACAGCCTCGATTTTATTTATTTATTTATTTACTCACATTCTGATCCTTATGTATCACAAACATGTGATTATGATTATTTACCATGGTAAATTAAACAACTGCTACTTCACTGTGATTTTTGCTCTAAAAATCCAACAGCCATTAAACATGGATATGTGAAAATGTCAAAATATTTTTGCATTGATTATTTAATTCAATCCCCTTGTTTCATAGAGGAAGCTTGAAAGTCAGGACTGATTTTCCTAGTGTTTTTGCAAGTAATCCAGCTGTGAAAATGTGATTAGATCCTATGTCTCTTGATTTTCCAGATTAAGACTCATTTTCTACATTGTGTTGTATCTTGCTGCTATTTTAAGTGCTTTGTTTGTAGATGATTTCACTTGTTGAGTTTTCTGGAGTACTGAAAAGAGGTAAATCTTTAAAAGAAGAAATGAATGGAAAGAATGGAAAAGGAAAGTGAATTCCTGATCTTTGGGCTACTTAAGTCTATGCCAGATAGCTGATGGCAGAAAACACTATAGAAATAAATTTGCTTATTATATAACACTTGGTGGAAGGACAATTTGGCAGGTACTGCAATATTGGTTTAGAATTTAAAGTGTTTGAAATTAATTCATGAACTACAAAAATGTACATTGTACATAATATATCCAGGTTCTATATTTTTGTTATGTTATTTACATTATTAGTAACTTCAAACACAAAATGACACATAAATGTATTGATTCCCCTTTGTGCTGGAAAATTTAAAAATATGTATTGACCAATATACAAAAACTGGCCCAGTAATATATTATTAAAATTTCTTTTTAAATTAGAAGCACAACATCAATAGCATAGCAAAGAAGCACAGCCCCAGCAAACCAGCAGTTATAATTTTTTTCACTAGCTCTGTGAAATCCCCAAAATACTTACCCACATCTTGCTGAAACATTTTTCTTTATTTTCATACAATTGTAATGTGTAGCTAAAATATGGGAGCAACAGGACAGACTCCATTACCCTACCAGATATGCACAGTCATATCAGTAACATCAGACTAGATAGAAAAGGTGAATCTAAGTTATCAAGAAGGATTGCTAACTTATGGATATACTCTTTATTAATGTATGAAAGGAGGAATTGCAGACAAAAATGTAATGAAATCTGAAAATGCCCTGGACTCAGAGACAGAAAAAGGTACTATCAAATTGATTGTGTATTTGCATTATTTTATTTGGAAAATATCATTATCTCTGCTACAGTCCAAATATTTATGTCTCCCAAAATTCCTATGTTAAACTGAAGCCCAATGTGAAGATCTTTAGGAGATGGGGCTTTTGGAAGGTGATTGGATCATGAGCACAGAGCCCTCATAAGTTAGATTAGTGTCCTTAGGACAGAGCCTGAGAGAGATTCCTAGACTCTTTTGACTTATGATAATATAATGAAGAGTCTGTAAACCAGCAGAGGGCTGTCATGGGACCATGCCAGCACCCTAATTTTGGACTTTCAGCCTCTAGATCTCTGAGAAATAAATTTCTATGGTTTGTAAGCTATTCAGTATGTGTATTTCGTTATAGCAGCCAGCATGGACGAAGACTATCAAAGCAGCAACTTTCTCCATGGCAGTGATTTACAACATTTTTGTCTCATGTTGATCTGAAAAAAAAAATAGGAATAATTTTGAATCATTCACACTGATGGCTATTGTTGTGTTGACTGATGACATATTTTTATTAGATGACCTAAGGGAGAAGAGGTCAGTGCCTCCGACTAAATATTCAAGTATTGCATATTTTAAAAATTCTTGTGACATATTAGTTGAAAATTGCTGCCCTATAGAAATAGTGTCATTTCTGTTTAGTTTTTCAGGGCTAGCATTACTTCCATATTCTGTATGTTTTCAACATACTCACTCCAAAGTGATCAATATTTGCTTGATAATTGCTGGAGGTAGAAAACAGCTATATTTTTCTGATATATTCCACTTGCATATTGGTAGATCAGTTTATATTCACAATAGATTATCTACCTTGAAATTCAAAAACATATGAACAGTGATATCTGGAGTCGAGTCTTATTGGAACGATAGTTCTTTAAAATCACATGGTATCTGTTCAAAATTTAAAAGTGACACATTTATGAATCAAATGGGATAAAGCCATTGCTTTATCCAGGGAAATTAGCCAGGAAAAACACAACCACACATTAGTCTACAATTGAAGATGAACAGAATGATGTTATAAAGCATCATATATTGATGTGTTGAATCTCAGGATGGATATTTGTTTTTTCTCTATTAATGATATCACTTTCCTCCATTTTTCTTCTTTGCATCATTTCCCATTCACTAGAACATGAATACGTTTGTTGTAAGCTGTTCTTTAGCTCTGTTTCTTCAGAACTTTGTGGTGTACCTAGTAATAAATAAACCAGTGAATAAACCTGGTTGGAACTGGATCTAGTGGGCATAAATGGAGAGAGTATGAGACACTTCAGCAAATGGCTTGGATATAAGATTCTCTCAAATGGATATTTTCAATAAATGACTTTTCTGGATACTAGCAGTAATGTTATAATGGAAAAAAAATTCTACCCATAATCCCTACATAATACAAAATACAAGAGCATTATGTAGAGCCTGAATGAAAATAGTAAGATTTTATTTTTAAAAAAAATTTATTTATTTATTTTTAGAGAGGCAAGGGAGGGAGAAAGAGAGAGAGAGAGAAACATCAATGTGCGGTTGCTGGGGTCCGTGGCCTGCAACCCAGGCATGTGTCCTGACTGGGAATTGAACCTGCGATGCTTTGGTTCGCAGGCCATGCTCAATCCACTGAGCTATGCCAACCAGGGGCATATTTCATTAATATACAAGCACTGAGTCAATGAAGAGAAAAATTGTGCTTGCGAATGGAAAGGCCTAAGAGTCTAAAAATCTCTGTTCTACGGCAAAGATATTGTTGTGTGGGATATCTGTCATTTTGCTGCTTATATTCTCCTTTAGGATTTTTACATTGTCATGACTTATGTGTAAGTCTTTTATCCATCTTGAGTTTGTTCTGATATATGGTGTAAGTTGGTGGTTGAGTTTCATTTTTTTCTCATGTACCTGTCCAGATCTCCCAGCACCATTTATTGAAGAGGCTATTGTTGCTCTATTTTAAGCTTCTGTCCCCTTTGTCAAATATTAATTGACCACACATACTTGGGTTTATTTCTGGGCCCTCTACTCTGTTCCATTGATTCGTGCGTCTGAGGCAAGGGATATAAAAGAAAGAATAAACAAATAAGACTATATCGAACTAAAAAGCTTGTGCATGGCTGAAGAAAATATCAGCAAAATGAAAAGGGAACCAACTGTATGGGAAAACACATTTCCCAATGATAACTCAGTCAAAGGTTTGATCTCTAAAGTATATAAAGAACTCACATGATTCTACCCCAGGAAGAAAAACAATTCAATTAAAAAATGGGCAAAATACTTGAACAGACACTTCTCCAAGGTGGACATATGAAAGAATGCTCAACTCACTAGCCAACAAAAAGATGCAAATTGAAACCACAATGTGATACCACTTCATACCAGTCAGAATGGTCATCATAAACAAATCAACAAACAACAAGTGTTGGAGAGGTTGTGAAGAAAAGGGAACCCTAGGGTACTACTGGTGGGAATGCAGACTGCTGCAGCCACTTTGGAAAACAGTATGGAATTTCCTCAGAAAACTAAAATTGGAACTGCCTTTTGACCTTACAATTCCATTGCTGGGATTATACTCTGAAAATCCTGAAACATTAGTTCAAAAGAACCTATGCATCCTAATGTTCAAAGCGGCATTATTTACAATAGCCAAGATCTAAAAACAGCTTAAGTACCCATTGGTACATGAATAAATAAAAAAACTGGTACATTTACACAATAGAATACTAAGGAACAGAAAGAAAGAAGGAACTCCTACCTTTTGCAACAGCATGGATGGACCTGTATCATATTATGTTAAGTAAAACAAGCCAGTCGGTGAAAGACAAATACCATGTGATCTCACCTATAGGTGGAAACAAAACAAATGAGCAAAATAGAACCAGAGTCAGAAATAAGGAACAAAATAACAGTGATAAGAAGGGTGGGGGAGAAGGGTAACAGGGGAAAGCAGAGGAAAGGTCTAGTCAAATAACATGTATAAAGGACCCATGGACATGGACAACAAGGTGGGGACTGACTAAGGCAGTTGCGGGGAGCAGTGGGCAGGGCAGAAGAGAGCAACAGGGAGAAATGGGGGCAGCTGTAATTGAACAACAATAAAAAATAAGAAATAAATAAAAATAAAAGTCTCAGTTTTTCCGATATGTATTTACTTAATTGAATTTTAATAATCCTCTCAAAATGTTATTTTGTTTCTTATTCAGAAACTCAGTTGTTTAATACAAAATTGTTCTTAAATAAGAAAGAGGTAATGTGGCCACAAATAAACGTTTAAAATAGAAGAGTAAAATTGAAATTGTCTTACTTGATATTAAAATCTATTTAACTACTACGATAGTTATAAAAATAAGCAGACAGATTAGAACAAACAAAACAGATGAGCAGAAACAAACAGTAATATTATTAGCTTATTGGTTAATATTATTAGCTTATTGGTATTAAAATGAATCATATTTTTATGAAACTGGAAATTGCCTAGCTCTCAGCTGAAATGTGACATCATCATATAACTGTATATACAAAATCACCATAAAGAAGCCATATAATTGTGTACAGTTTAAAGCATCAGTAGCTTAATGGCAAAAACTCAAACAGGTCTTCAGATTAATTCAGCAAGTCATACCCTTCCCCCTCCCAGTCCTTATCCTTGACCAGCCACCTTTGATCATTACCCTGAGCTATGTGCCAGTGTGCCCTACAGAAATAGAATGCACCCATCCTGGAGGCGTGAGTGTGTGGGCACTGTGGCATGTAAATGCCTCTCACCGAAAATGAATTCATCAACATCTGGCTTTATACAACAGCCTTGTGTGAATTTGGTTTAGATATATCATTCCCAAAAGGAAAATCTGTTTTTGATGTGTTGACAAATCAGCAGTTGGGCTATGTTAGGGGAAAGCAGACCCTGAAGTAGAATAATTTCATCATGAAATTGGGTTTCTAAGAAAGTCTTAGGAGGCAGCCTGATAGCTTCTCTTGAAGATACTTGACTTGACTAAAGGGTGCACATGATTTTCTTTTGTGATTTCTCATTTGATATTTAGTATTTAATGAATGTTATTATAATTGCTGAAGTTTTGTCTTGTTCAATAAAATACACTGAGAAGTTAGAGTACTTAGGAAGAAATTAATGTAGACTCATTTCTCACGCATTCATAAAAAAATAATTTCAGTTGCACTAAAGTGCCAAATGTAAAAAAAAATTGAACAGATTAACAAACTAGACAAAAATGTAGGTAAATATTTGCCTCATCTCTAGATGGCAATGACTTTCTGAGCACAAAAGTGATAAAATATCATAAGAAGATTAATAGATTTGCCAAAAACATTAAAGCTACAAGTTGAAAATAAAATTACTATTGGTGGTAAGTAAGGCAATCAGATAATACTATAGTCTTTGATGATATTCCCAAGAAAATGTCAAAACCCATGATTAATAGAAATGGAACATCTGGAGATATTCACAAAACAAAAAAATACATGGAATTCACATATTCATGAAAATGCAACCAAATTGACAGTAAAGAATATGCAAATTAACACAGAAAAGAGGCACAATTTTTAACTATCAGCTTAGCAATTATTAATAACAACATCATTTTTTAAAGCTTGAATGAGACAGTTCAACAGACACTACTTGCTGGAAAGCAAAATAATTAAAACTTTCCAGAAATCAATTTGTTGATATATACACAAATCTGATGTATTCTTTAAAAGGGAAAGAAAAGTAAATTCCTATTTTTCAGGAAAAGATTCTAAGATTCTATTTCAGACTGTTAGGTAATCATTTAAGTAAACTCAAAAATTAAAGAGCAATTCTAAACATGAAAATCTGTAATACTTATATTTCAGTGGCATTGGGGTTTCTGAAGTTATTTCCAAGCTACTACTATTATCAGAACAGGTCTGAAAACAATTTCATTCTCTCTCTCCCCCTACTTTCTTTTGTAGTGGTGGTGATGGGGTGAGGGTTACCAGAGAAATAAGAAACAATTTATCTAGGGTGGAACATACACACTGTAGTTTGAATTCTTTGGGAGCAATTGGAAGCTAATTCCTAGTGTCTAGGTTCATGAATATGCTCTACAAAGTAATTAACTTTAACAACGACCTCTTGTTCTTGCTCTCTTGGCTTGCCTTTCTTCCTTCTCTTCTGATCAATTCATTATTGCAGGTGGCACATTTCTCATAGATAAATGTCAGGCATGACATTTAGAAGAGAAAGGAGTTTTAAATATTTGGAATCTTAACATACAGTATTATAATTCTTCCTTGGAGACTTACTTTTGGAAGTGCTAGTGTTGTGGTATTTGCCAACGGCATGCCTATGGGGAAAATAAAAGAAGGAAGCAGATTTGAATTGATGAGGTAATCAGTGGGTTTTATGCCCTATGAAACATTTTCATGGTTAGAACAAGCTCTCTCATATGTAGTGCATATCTAGAACAGAAGGAATATACATTATTGGAGAAAGCACATTTTTCTCAGAGTATGACACGTGGATTCCTCATTCCTTAAGGTTTTCGATGTCTTGGGAAAGATGAAATATTGTATTTCTTTAAGAATTTCTGTATCTTTATTGCATTCTTTTATACTGGATTCTTTTAAATCTAGGTTCTACCACCTAATGGGCTATGAGTCCGTACAAATTTCTCTTGCTCAAGGTTCTTATCTGTAAAATGACAATAACACTCTAATGGGTTATAATGACAATTAAATGAGGTAATATATTGTGAAGCCTAATGTAGATGGTAACCACATTAATTAATAATAGATACTATTATTATTACTATTACTGCTATTGTCACCATTACTAATTATTTGTGAAAGATTTGAATGTAGTGTCTTATGCCTCCCATAAATCATTGAGGAACCTGATACAACAAGGAGCATAGACAGGATGTGGTAATATGTAATTAACCATAGACTAAATAATGGGTTAACCAAATTGTAACATTTTAAGTAAAATAATTTCCAACTGTAACATTCCTTTCGAAAGAAGAAACATTTTGTGTTTGATGGATTTTACTAAGTAGGAAATAGGTAATATCTTTTAATATGCTTAATGTTTCTAAGAAAAGATCCAAAACTATAAACAATTATGAAGATATATTCTGATTATAAAAGAAATGCATATTTCTTTCTTTAAGATTTTTAATTTATTTATTTTTAAACAGAGGGGAAGGGATACAGAGAGGAAGAGAAACATCAATGTGTGATTGCCTCTTGAGCACCCCCTACTGGGGACCTGGCCTGCAACCCAGGCTTGTGCCCTGACTGGGAATTGAACCAGCAACGCTTTGGTTTGCAGTCTGGCGTTCAATCCACTGAGCCACATCGGCCAAGGCAGAAATACATATTTCTTATAAATATTTTTGAAAACACCAAAAAATTTATGTTAAAAAATAATAAAGGTGAAAAAAGTAATCAAAATTCTATCTTCCAAATATAACCATTGTTAATATTTTATACACTTTCTTCTAATATGTTTCATTAGGCACATATCACAAAAATTTAAATATACAATAAAATTTATTATAAGGTGCCTACCTTATAATAAATTGTTAAAATTTATTGAAATGCACAGAGATATGTACTGGATAGGAAGAGATATAAAGACAAGAATTATATAGCATTATATTTATGTTCTGCCTTGGCAGTAACTAAGATGTACACATATAATACACAGTTCTAAGGGATAGAAATGAGTGTTAGGAAATAAATTTAAATTGAATTGGGGAAGATGTATCATCTGGGGGCTGGTCAGGAACAGAGAATCCACCCCAGATCATTCCAAGGATAGAGAGGTAGTCACAGGGTGAAGAAAGACCTGAGAGGGTAAAGACTGAACCGTGATCCAATCCAAGGTTATTCACCAGACTGTACCCTCTAACGCAGGACTGTGAGGAAAAAGGGGTAGGCAAGGCATGTCCTAGAACCTGTGCTCACTGGGGAACCAGCTGTAGCAAGGCATGTCCGGCAATGAAAAATATTTTTAAGTTTATTTAATATTTAATTTTATGTAACATTTAATTAATAGTTAAATCTTTGAGCCCTTAATATGTGTCAGTCTCTATTAAAAATTCAACAGGTTTTGATTTGTTTTATCCTCAAACAACACACACAAAAATGTTAAATTTACTATCTCCCTTTTAAAACTAAGAAAGTCAAGTTATGAAGAGTTTTACTTTTCAAGTTTACATAGATGCTGAGTGGCAGAGCTGGGGTTCTAATCCAAGCTATTTTGTTTAATGTACTATTTGCCAACTTCATTACAGTTACATTAAAGTTATGCACATTTATCCAACTGCAGTTAATCTAGCCTTACTTTTTAACCAAGACATTTAATAAAATTTAAACAATTCATCTAGTTGATTATAGGGGCAATGAGTAAATCATGATTTTAAAACTTGCATAGATTCACAAATATAATCTGATAGCCTTTAATTGCTTTATTCTGGAAAATGTTTATAAGGCTAAGAGTTACCAGGGCAGAGACCTCTTCCATTATGCTTAACTCAATATAGGGCAAGTCTGAAGGTTAAGCTGCTCAGAAGACAGTTTGAAAATTCTCTCTTGCTGAGTTGCTCCAGTACACAGAGGAGCTGAGACCTGAAGCAGAGGGGTAAGTGTGGTGACCCAGCCCAGGCAAACCTTTCCCCCTTGGGGGTGACACAAAACTGGGCCTTGTTTGCCAGCAAATGTTGAAACCACTGAGCTGTGTAACAAGGGGATAGTCACTTCTCACCCCTGTGCCTCCACTACCTCATCTCCATAGTAATGCAACTATAGTGTTGTTTAAATGTTTTCAGTAAGAAGCTTATGCACCTAAATCGGTATATATACATAGTGTCTGAACTGTATCTGTAACTTGCCTAGTGAGAGACTTGAGAGATAATCCACTTGAACTTGAAGATTATTAAATTTAATATGGTGCTTACTATGAATTCTGAAAATGTTGCCAACATGCTATTTTCAGTCATGACATATTTTCAAAAAAAATTTTTGACTTAAACAGAAAATACAAATGCTAAGTGTGACAGAGCAAGTTTATTATGGATTTCATTTCTCATCCAAGTTAGGAGTTTCATTTACTCAAAATATTTTGAAGCAATCAGATATGTAGACACACAAATAAGAAAATTTATGTCTTCCTCCAAAATGAATTAGGTTTTTATTAATGAATAGAAAATAGCTAGATAATTTTATTTTTATTCTAAATTTCATGACATTAAACACTCTTGATATTCAATCCATCATGTACGAGATACCTTTGTCTTCAGGATTAAAAGTGCTTCTGAAGAGAAAAACATTAGATTTTAAACAATTGAAAATAAATTTTTCAGACAATTTATCTTGCTTTAAAATTATTTATTGAATAAAAGCTTAGAATACAAATGATGTTGCGGTTAGAATGATCTCTTCAGTACCTGATCTTTTCAGGAAAATAACCAAGGGTGGGTACTGCAGAGTGTATGAGGGATTTGAACATGGCATTATGGGGACAGATATGACAGCCATTTAATAGAGAAAGATGTGTAGTCATTAATATTGTTTTATTTTTAGTTTTTAAAATCTAGGTTGGAAAATAATGGCAAGTAGATATGTTTGAAAGTGATTGTAAAACAAGCTGAAGATAATTCAATAAAATGAAGAAAAAACAGCCAAGGCAGTGAGTGATTGGCATGATCAAATGTGTAAGAATGATGACTGTCCCAGAAAAGAAAAGAAGACAGAAGATTAAAAAGATAGGCAGTAAATAAATTCTAGTAGCTTCAGGACCAATTTTCATAACTACATTTATATTTCCAGGAGCAGAAAAACGAAGATAACTTCAGACATCCTTCTGTAACTTTACCTGCTGATGCTGCTGTTAAATAATCAAATTACATTAGATTCCTGCCCAGTAAGTCATTAAGAAAATGCCCAACTTAACACCAAGCTAAAGCTTTAAACCGCCAGTGGACAGTTCATTAAATTCCACAATGTCATCATGTAGTCAGAGTCATTATAAATATGTAATTTGTAAGCAGACAAAATTTTAATTAAAAAGATCAAATTGTGTTTATAATAATGTTTACTTGATTTTGATGATTTAAAAAAACATTGCTATCTAAAATAATTTTACATCTATAAGTAATTATATAATTAATTTATTTTTATAATTTTTAAATCCAAAATGCAGGTGTTATATATGACAATATAACAAATTTTATCATGTTAAAATTAGTTATATCTTAATAAAATTTTGATTGTGCTAGGAATCAATGCTGGAAACATTTTCTGTCACAAAAAAGAAAAAAACATTGGGGGTCTCAAAAATCATTGGTTTAAATATATATAAAAGTAAACAAAAGGAACAGGGATAAAAAATAAAAGTCTTATTTATAAAATGACTAATGATCTTATTTTTTAAAGCTATAACAACAGAGCTATAAATAACATATCATATATGAAATAACCAGGTATGGTACTTGACTCATAATAATTATTTAACAATTGGTTGATGAATGTATTAATTTATATTGGTATGAGTTTATCTATGCCTATTATGAACAGAATTTACTTACATAATGTGCATAAAGCTTATATAATGTAAATCTATATACATGTATGTATACACACAGGTATACACATTATTTTAATATAAATTTGCAAAATAGCACTGAATATTTGTGTTGTACATATGTGTTCTATATAGATATCCTATGTAGGAAAATTTCTGGGCTCTAAATGTCTGGGGCTTTACCTATTCAATTCTGGACTTTTTTGACCCTAGTGCTTGGGATATAGTACATGCTCTTTCAATATTTATGGATGAATTTTTAAAAAGTGATGCAATGTTCGAACAGGCACACTTGTTTTAGATTTCTCAGTATCCTTAATACGCACTTAATGCTGTGGTATCTGATTGTCTTTGCCCCTGTCTTTTTTCTAACTCCACCAACATAGGTCTCATTCATTATGATCTCACACGTCGATTTCACAGCTGCGTCCTCTGTTTCTAAGGTTGTGTCGAGCCTCTTTGTGCAGTGTCTGCTTTTGCAGTAAATATAAAGCACCGATCCGCTGCACACTGCCATCCCCCACCCTACACTGCATTAGTTCCCTTGTATGTAATTATCTAATCTCCAGTATAATTATCGGCATTTTCTTAATAGAATTTGAAATTATTTTAGCAAATTGGGATGTATATTTTTTGCATATCTATTTTTATTCCTTCAGTGGGTACTCCATAAATATTTAGGGTCTTAGGAAATTTCCCAAAAGAAAAAAATATTTATGAATGTTATCTAGTGGTGTGGTGAAATTGTCGCTCTCATAGACAGCAGGTGAGAGGTGAGTTTAAAGAATATTCACACTGTAGTTTAGTTAAATATGTATGGTTGACAGGTAGGCGTCTCTGAAAACCCTGCCTCTCTTCATTCCAACCTCTATGAAGCCTCTCCATGCGCTCCTGGGGCAATAAAGACCTAATCCTAGCATTTACCTTATCCCTCACTGCTCTGAAATTTCTTTGAAGCAGAGAACTGGAAAATTTTATTGGTCAGCCCAACCCCTATGTAATATTTGCTAACTATCTCTTTAGTGGATATTGAAATAATATAATTTTCTAATTAATTTGATTTTATTTTACTACATTATGAACAAGGAATATTTTAATATCACATTGAATTATACACAGGGATGATCAAAATAAATGATTAATTTTTGACAAGTAGACTTTTTGGTAACTTCATTATTATTTATTTCATGTGGTAGAAATACTCTGAATGTTTATAATTATTTTGGTTTGAGGGGATATATCCTTGCTATGTTTCACTATGATTAGTATATGAAAGATAGTGATATTTTCTCCTACCCATTGAAAAGGATTTTATGCAATGTAAAAATAGTACCTATCAAGAGGGGAAAGACTGATTTCCCAGGTAGTAGTAGCTCAGTCTTCCAGCAGAAAGCTCAATTTCAAACTGTCAACATGTTTGCCTAAAGGACAGTATCTATGCAATTATTTTAGCATTTTATTGCATTTTTCCTTTAATAAAAATGAGTAACACTAGTGACAATTAGTATATCTCCAAGCTGAATAAAAATTAAACAAAAATAGAAGCACTATGCTTTTCAAAACCTTTGGCCACAGTCAGACGGTGCTTGTGATTAAATATATGTGTTCAAAAAGAAATACATTATAAAACATGTGGAATAAAGCCATGGCTGGTGTGATTCAGTGGACTGAGCACCAGCCTGCAAATCGAAGGGTCACTGGTTCAATTTCCAGTCAGGCACATGCCTGGGTTGCAGGCCAGGTCCCCAGGTTGGGGTGTGTGAGTGGTAACTGATAAATGTATCTCTTGTACATTGATGTTTCTCTCCCTCTCTTTCTCCCTCCCCTCCCCTCTCTCAAAAAGTAAATAAAAAAATCTTAAAAAAATAAAATAAAATAAAACATGTAAAATAAATATTATCAATAGTTCTATCTAAAAGTATGTTTAATTAAGGAGTTTATAATATGTTTAAGCTGTCTAGAAACAAATTCTCTATAGCTTCCAAATCTGTTGTGCAATGTTAACTAATCTTTCAAGAAAATTTTCAAGAATTAAATAAATGTTTGTGGAGTGACCAATAGGATAAATGTTTACCAAATATATTCATTAATAGGAAAATAAAAATGATAGATTAAAGTCTATCTTTTTCTGTAAATGGAAGCAGTGACATTGAAAAAGTATAAGAGGTAGAGTCAATATATAAAACCTCCCCTATGAACCTGTCCTCAGTTCTTTTAGAAAACATTGAGTTCGCTCTTCCTAATTCATATTCATAAACATATATTCATTCTCATTTTACCATATATTAGCTTAAATTATGATTGCGTGACTTTTTTCTTCATAAGACCAAATGTTTTGTGAGAGGAACCAACTCTGTATTCTCTCATGTATCCTTATCATCTAAAATGGTAGCACACATTTAACAGATGTTTAAAAAAAATGAGAGGAGAGCAAGAGGGGGAGCCAGAGAGAGAAAGGAGGTAAGAGTAAAGGACACAAGGAAGGAAAGATTCAACAAGCTAAAAAAAGGTAGCATTTTCACATTATGCTATGAAGTATGAGACAAATGTTAGAGAATAACAAAGCTCATATTGCATAGCAAATGTATGTCTTATAAGTGTTTCTACAGTCTCCTTCAGCCCAGTTTGTGTAGGTGCTGGCTTACATAGTTCAGCGGGGTGAGCAAGAACAGCCGTGTGGAGGAAAAAAAAACATTAATTAATTTGTAGCTTTGACTGGATGAATGCTACATTCTAATCTCGGTAACTGATTATTGCAAAATAATCATTATGCTGTAGTGTGCTAAAGTATTTGCTTGAAACTAATTGTTTTGAACTTTTTATCTGCACCTGATGTGCTTCCTATGAATTATTAAAAGGCTAAGCAGGGCAAAATTGTTTAGTTAGCAAATCAATCTATAATGCATAAAATGCAAGCCACTGGAAAGCACAACCTTTCTGCTAAAGATTTTAGGTCACCCCATTCTATATTGTGCTCTCCATGACATTCAGAAAACTGGTTGAAATGTTAAACATTCAGTCAATGCTGACGTTGTTTATACCTGTATCATGCCAAACATCTAGTTTGACATTTGGACTGAATTGTCTGAATTGATCATTTGTGTTGGCATCAGGTAGATACACTAATACAACCTCACATACTCACACACACACACACACACACACACACATCTATAAACATTGCAACAATGGCAGTTTTTCTGCCTTATAATAATTTTTATTCATTGTAGGATATTACGAAAATCCATGTAATTGCAAACATAACTAGTTTATAGCATGAGGTATTTTTTTAGGTAACAGGCAGAAGTTACCTAGTTAACTTTCTGTTCATTTCAGCTTTGAGACACAATGATATGCTAGGCAGATTATCTGCTTAAATTATTTTTAAAAATTACAAACTCTCCTGTTAGTTGTAGAAATAGCTTCGATAATTAAATACCCGTCCAGTGCACGAATGAAAATCACAAATTCACATCTTTTGTGAAATGTTGTTCTCTCCCCCCGGTATCTTCCTGCTTCTGAAAGGTAAGCCTGTTCAGACAAAAGGGCATGACTGGCTTCTGTCTTGTTCTAGCTTCTCTCCCTCTAGCTGCCACTATTCCTGATTCCTCCAGAGTTGGGCCAGGAAACAGGTGAGAAGATTAAGTTCTCAATTAGCTGGGTCAGCCACATTCTTGGATCTCATTCTCTGTGCAGTTGGTAGAAAATGCTCAGTTCTTTGTTCAAGGGGTGCTCTGTGAATTTCTTGGAGATTATCTTCAGGGAACTGAGCCTGCCTCCTCTCCGTGTGGCTGCACAGCCCTCTCCCACACCTTCTAACAGTGCTCCTTCCTTGTGCTCCTTTAAGTACCCAGTCATCTTGTTGGTGACATCTCCTATAGTATGACTACAGACAGACTCCCCCTTTCAGGGTCCACGCTGGGACCCTGGGAAACACGGCCTTGTCCTAGCTGCCACTGGAAGTGCAGCACTCACCGAGGGCAACAGCCCACTTTTGTTCCTCACCAGACATGGAAAGCTCCAGGCACTGTGGCCTCTTGACTTCTAGAGGGTGTTCTAATGGCAGTCTCTACCTCTCCCAAATTCTAGGTCACTCATTTGATGATCCCATTGAAGTTCCTGTCACTGGAGGCAAGGAGAACTCATCTCTGTGTGCAGAAGACATCAACACATCTCTCAAAAATATTACCTTTCACCCAGCCTCCCAGGCACCAGCCTTCTAGAACCATGGCTTGGTGACCAGCCAGATCAACAGAACTAGATTTGGGCCTGCCCTTCACAAGTCCTGCAAAGGAGGGTGCAACAACTTATAAAGATGTGTGGCAAGTAAAAATAACTGAGTTTCTCTTTTTAGAATCTGGATCCTCTTTGAAAATTCTGAACAAAGAGGAAAACTTGCTTTTAATGTTCAATTACACAAGGAATAAAACAAAATCACTATAAATGTTACCTGATTTTTATTTATTCACCCCATTAATACATATAAAATTGAGTTTACACTGTAAATTGAGTTATGTATCACTTATTGTTATTTAAGAGATCATGAGCATCTCCCCTTATTATTAAATATTTATACAAAATGAAAATGTTTAAATAATTGAATAGCATTATTGGATTGGGTGTCTGAAGGGACAGATACCTTGTCTTTCTAGTTCATAAATTATTGGCCTTATGAAGCCATGTCCTGACCAGTTAAAATGAGTGTCTGTGATCTGAAAATCCTGATGCTGAGCTTATCCAGTGACTGTCTAGGTCTCTAGAGTGGCTCACTTGGAAAGGAAATTACTGCTTTTTCTTAGATGTAGGATAATAGAAAATATATACGAGGTCTGTCCAGAAAAAGTCCAGCCATTGTTAATATAATGAGAACAGTTTGCACAACATCAATGTAACTGGGCAACCAAGGAGAGTAGATTGCAGTGCACATGACTGAATAACAATGACTTCACTGTGGGGGAAGTAGATGTCATTGAGTGAGCATATGTACTGTGTGGCTGTTGCATTCAAAATGACTAAGCAAGTAGAGCAATGAATCTGCATCAAATTTTGTGTTAAGCTTGAACATCCTCCATGGAAATCATTTGGATGATTTAGAAGGCCGCAGCTATGGACAACTGGTGATTGGCAGCTTCATCACAACAATGTGCCCACTCACACATCACATCTTATGCAGTCTTTTGGTGAAACCTCAAATCACCCAGGTGTCTCAGTCCCTTTACAACCTACATTTGGCACCCTGCAAGTTCTGGCTTTTCCCAAAACTAAAATCGCCTTTGAAAGGGAACAGATTTCATACCGTTGATGAGATTCATGAAAATACAATGGGGCAGCTTATGGCAACTGGGAGAACTGTGTGAGGTCCCAAGGTGCCTACTTTGAAGAGGACCGAGGCACGACTATCCTATGCACAATATTTCCTGTATCTTGTATCTTCTTCAATATGTCTCTATTTTTCATATTTCATGGCTAGACACCTTCTGGACAGACCTTGTATAGTGGTCTCTGTCCTGGTTCCTGACAAAGAGCCTCTAAGACCTTTATAATTTCTTAAGTGATAAGAATAGAAGGAGCATCTTTTATTCTAATATTTGTCTTTGACACTATCCCTGACACATCATTCCTAAATCCTTGTAAATTCCTCAGTGATAAGAGCACTAGAAGCATCTTTTGTTCCAATGAGATGACTCTGGGTGGTCTGCTGGGTGTCTCCTGGATGGGGGCTCATCATCAGAAAGCCCAAACCCTTGGGCTTTAAAAACTTGGAATTTTCAACCCCACCTCCACCCGACAGAAAGGGGAGAAGGACTGGAAATTAAGTCAATAATTGATCAAGATTCCCCCAAGATGTAGCATGTATTCATAGTTATCATTGTTATGAATAAATACTATTCCATTGCATGAATAGACCATATTTTATTGATTGACCTATCAGTTGATACTATGTTTGCATTCATACCAAAATATTTTCTAATTTTCTACAGTAATATTAATTTTGAATATATGATTTCTTCTTTGGCCCATTAATAATTGCAAAGTGGGCTGTTTAAATTAGACAAATTTGTGAATTTCCCAAATATCCACCTAATTTCTCTCTTTCTCTCTCTCGTCTGACATTGCTCTGGAACATAAATTGTTCTATACTCTGATATAATTAAATGTTGACACCATTGCAGGAGTGGTGTTTGAAGCCATTCTCTAGGATTTATTCTGATCTCAGAAGGCAGCTCTTAGCTAGTCATTCCCTAGCAATGGTTCTCTTTTGTAACCTAGATAACCTATAGTTTAGCTCAGCAATTTTCAACTGGTGTGCTGTAAGAGTTTTTAAAACAGACTGTACCTGACTGTTTAGTCAAGGGTGTAGACCTCTTTTGCTTTAGATTGTCTAAAAAAATGACAACAGTTAACACAGTAGTAGCCATTTAGTGTGAACAAAACAAAATTATACCTAGTTTTTGACAGATGAGCAAAAAAATTTGTGTGTGTGTGCTGCAGAATTTTAGTAAGTAGTTTATGTGTTCCCTGAGATTAAAAAGGTTGACAATCACTGGTTAGTTTTTGATCTTGCTGATCTACCAGTTTATTGCTCATTGTTTACCAAGCAAATCTCCACTGTATGAGAATGCCCTTAGGTTTGCAGAATGCTCTTAGGTTTGAACTTCTTCATATTCAATTCTAATAAAGTCAGTTCCTTTGGGGTAAGGTTCAGTGCATTCTGTCCTTACGGCGTCTTTCCCTTTGGGCAAATTTTTTTACTCACTACCCCAAAGCTATGGGTGGGAGAGTGTCCATCTTCTTTTGAGTGACATCTCTGCTTTATGAGCAGGGTGCTTAGTGGGATTGGTACAATCTGTTCTTCCCAGCTTGCCTCTCCTCTATAAAAACTTCACATTATGAAAAGATAGGTGAGGATCCTTTGGGTCCTAGTTTTCTCAGCCCATGGTGCCTGAAATACAGTCTCTGCCCTATGAATGGGGACCTAGTGGAATAATGGAGCCTGAGACATGTTGGTCAAACCCATTTGGAATTTAGCCTCTGTGAAACAGAGGTCAGAAGAGGAGAATGCTGGCAACCTGCTTTTCCAGATAAGACACAATAGCTACTGACAGGGTGCTGAGAAGGGGCCTTGTCTTCTTGTCTACACTCAGTCATGATGACCTGGAAGAGCAGAGGGAGAAGGTCATAGCTCAAATCTGACAGGCTAGCTGTGCTTACCAAGATTAGTATATTTTCACAATGAAAAGTTTCTTCTATTGGCTCAGTTTTTTTGTGACAATTTTCAGAGATTTTGAGTGGTTGTTTTTGCTGGTTTATTTTTAATTATTTTTCAGCAGTTAACATGTTTTCCCTGGGGTAGCAGATCTGTAGATATATACATGAATATTTGTTGAGAGTTAAAACCAGAAAATACCTTATTTCTTGTTATTTGACTTGCTTCAAATAATTGGAATAACATCATCCTTCATTTACATTTCTGCTGGGTATGATTGGAAATATAGTAAATTTAATACTCAAACATAAGTATATTTCTTGTTCTTATACTATATTTAGTATAGTCAAATTATCCTTTTATGATTTAGATTAACTTTTTCTAGTTTTACACTGTTATTGAAAGCCTTTTTTTAAGGCATGCATCAAGTCTAGTTACCTGTGGAGGGCCAAGTTGAATGAAAAAATATTAACTTCTGGTATTAATTCTGAATATGTATATACCTCTTTCTATGATTTAGATATTCTTTCATGTGTCAGTTTAACAGCCCCATTGAGTGAATTGTGTGATGTTCCCTTTAGAGGCATATCAAATTATTTTTTATGTATTATATCATTTTAATTTTGAGGAAGGGAAGCTATGTTTTCTGGCAGTGAATTCTCAGAAAAACATAACTGAAGAAATTCTAAGCTAAATGTTTATTGCTTCATTTCTTTGTCTGTAAAGTGGAAATAGTTGTTCAGTGCTATTGTAAGGATTAAATTAATTCATGCAAGATACATAAAAGGAGTGCTTGCTGTATAGTATGCACTCAATTAAAGTCAGCTTTTACTGTGATTATTATTATTTTGAACCAAGATAGCTTGGCAATGAAACACACGTTTTCCAATAAAACATTTTTGTCAGTATGAATGGATTTTGAAACACAAGGAGAACTTCATTTTCTTTTCACTCTAAACATTAGAAAGTTTCCTGAGAGAATAGAGAAAAATTAGCATTGGCTCATATTCATTTCTTCACAAAGAACTGTTTCTGATACACTCACCCACTGGTTTAAAAGCTCACTTAAATTCACAGGACTGTAGTCATTTCTTTGATTTTCGTTCACATCATGAGGCCATCCTTTGAGACTTGTCATTGCTTAGCTCTGCAGCTGAATAGAGTTTCTTTTTGAATGCCACTTCACCCTTGTTTCTAATCTGTTTTCTATACTGATCTCTTTGAGATTAAACAATCCTAAATCAAAAGACTTATTTGTTTGAGCTTACAGAATAGGCTGAAAATTATTTGAGCTACAGCCTTTTTCATCCTCAGCATGTGAAAAAAATTTTAGAAAAAGAACCCATGAGTACAAAGTGACAATGCAAACAGCAAAAATGATTTAAACATTTTTGTATGTATTCAACTTGCACATTGGATTGTTTATGGCACAAGATATGCCTATCCCCACCTACCTTTGCCCAACTACTAGCTATTTTTCAATACTGATAAGTTAAAAAACTGAAGGATATTTGTTAAAAAAAAACCAGTATGATTTCATGAGACAACTTATTCAATAAGCAATAACATTCATGCTTCAAGCAATGTATTAAATTTTTAAGATTAAAGTAATGATATAAAATGGCTCTATAACTATGGAGAAACAATCTGAGATATATTTAATAATCTAATTATGAATTATGAGGAATGATCACATATTTATGCTGATTTAAAAAAAATAAAAAGGTTCAAACAGCATAGAAAACATGTTAGGTATATTTCCTGCATTTCAAGAAAACCTCAAGTCTGAAAACCAATCTACATGTCGCAAAACAAGTTATAAAAGGGTCACTTTGAATTGTGAAATACTATCCTTTCCAAAAGTTTCATGAAGCTCAACCGAAAGGAATCAGTACAGATTGAAATTCTTTTAGATGTGGTTCCTTGAGAAACAGAGCCCGCGGCAGACATAGGAGCTAAGGTCCTAGTGGGAGGTAAAAATCCCAGAGCAGCAAGGCTGGATGAGAAAAGGGAAATGAAGTAGGGGGAACACACAAGGTGGTTGCTCCCCAGCTGTCCAGAGCTCCACAACAAAATGTGGCTGCTTCTTCCAGACAGGTCGCCAGGCTGTAGAACAGCCCATCAAGGTGAGGAAAGAAGAGAAATATATGTTAGTTCCTTCTCATCTCCATATTTTCATCCTGAGAGGCATTCATCTCATTCCCCAACTACATTTGTAATCTTGGCTACTTGGTACCTTTGGTCACCTACTGCAGAGGCCAGATTTTATGGTCCATGTTGGGATAGTTCATCATAATCCAGAAGCAGTGAAAGAGGTCATCAGTGTTTGTGAGTTTGGCATGGTCAGATGCCCTGATCACCGGAAGTGTGGCTGAGAGCCAGCAGTGATGGGAGGGAGTGCAATAGAGGCAGCAACCTCTATTGGGTCTGTCAGAGGGTCTCCAAGAAGTTGCCGAGGCCAGGGGAGCAGATGGATTGAAAAATCTGAAGTGTCTCAACTGGGTCAGATATATGAAATTAAGTAGATATTAATTTAAATAATTTCAGATGTAGCAACTTAACATTTTGCTCACTTACTATGTGTCACAAGTAATGTTGGGCTGCAGTAAAATAAAAAACAAATGAAACCAAGTCTTGGCCTCAAACAGCTCACAGTCTTTTAAAAATGGTATGCATCAAAACAACTTAGA
Source organism: Tonatia bakeri (assembly GCA_004024845.1). NCBI lineage: Eukaryota > Metazoa > Chordata > Mammalia > Chiroptera > Phyllostomidae > Tonatia > Tonatia bakeri. The sequence continues at coordinate 27,153 of PVIA01009976.1, read as the reverse complement.
AATGCAAAACCAGAGTCAATAACAAAAATATCATTTTCGTTATAGTGGTGTTAAAAAAGTACATTCAGTTGTCAAAGAGGAGAATATGCCTAATATTACTCAAAAAATATGTTTATAAATTTTCCAAATTGAAAAGTATAATAATTCTGACAAAATATTCCAGGTCAACCTGAGTTGCCATCTTAATTTTGTTATTTTTAGTCCTAGGACCTTAGGGAAACATTTATTCTCGTATAGATTTTTTTTTGCCCTTCTTTATAGAATAAAAGGATTTGGAATAGAGTGAATCTAAAGTCATCCTAGCCCCCAATTGTTATATTTCTTTCTATTTTAGGGATATTTTTAAATCTATGTTCTTGAATTGGAACTGCCACCACACTGCACATTTAAATTCTCCCCACTTTACCTTTAAAAATGTGATAACTTTTAAAAAGAAAATATTTTTTCCTCTTTTGCTCTTTTTTTTTTTTAAATGTCAGAACTCATCACTTCTTACCATAACCATTCCTTGACATGAGTCTTTAATACTAAATGAGCTTTTCTGCCTTGGAGCAGGGATTCAGCATTTGCTTCCCTGGACTTTGACCGATGTCTAGATGAGATTCTGTGGCTCCTCAAACAAACTGTGCTCTCCTTCATTCACTTGTTAGGTTTTCTTACAGATGATATGTTACTCTTTTATTTTATCTTCCTAATCTTGTTTTCAGGTATTGCACAGCCCTTCAGGAAAGAGGGTTTATTTTCCCTGTGAGAAGCTGCTGCCTTGGTGAAGATTTAGTTGTACATTAGATCAGTGGTTGTTACAAACAATGTTAAGAAAAGGTGGTATCTATAGAGGATGAGAACATTTGAAATGGTTTATTGGTAATTTGATTTTTTTATTGTCTCTAAAAGTTGAAAACCTGGTTTTAAAATAAAGCTATATATGACACTCATGACAAGAATCCAACACAAAATTGCCACATATGATATTTAGCTACAAGGTTTTTTTTTTTTATTTAGCAAGACTGGCATATGTGCTCCCACAAGGTTAAGCAATTTTGGGCCTCTGTGATTCATAAATGAATTGCCTCTGAAGATCAAAAACTCACTTTAGGAATGAGGTGTCTACAAATGAAGAGCGTTTTTTAGCTCATATTTGGTGATTGATTTTAAAAACTCTCTCAGTGATTGGTTGAATCTCTCTTTGAAGGAGAAAACCAGTACTGAATTAGAAAGCACAGGTTCCCCGAGCTTCTTCTCTCAGAGGCTATTTGCTCTTATCTGGCATTTAAGTATGAAAATTAGAACTAGAAATTTCAGGGTATTTAGGTGAAAATTCCTAGTGCTATTTTCTTCAATGCATCCACACCAAAAACAATGGAATTATATTCATATGCCTCATTGCATTAGATATCTAGTTTCTGGATTAGATATTGCTAGATACAGCTGGGTGTAGAGTAGGTTTGATTATACATTGATAAAATTTTGGTATAGCAATTAGGAAAAATAGTATTGTAGTGCCTCAAAAAATTAAAATTAGAACTATCATGTGATTCAATAATCTTACTTCTGGGTATGATATAGGGATGGGCAAAAGTATGTTTACAGTTGAGAGTATAGGAAACATTTTATTCTTATATTGTTTATTTATTATTGTATTATTTATTTTTGCCAACTTTTGTCCATCCCTATGTTCAAAGGAAGTGAAGTCAATATCTCAAAGAGATACATGCACTTCCATGTCTACTGCAGCATTACTCAAAATAGCCAAATACAGAAACAATCTGTGTCCTTCAGTGGATAAATAGATAAAGAAAATATTCTATACACAATAGACTATTATTCAGCCATAAAAAGAAGGATATTCTATAATAAACGAAGCATAGATAAAACTTGTTACCATTATGCTAGGAAAATAAACAAGTCATACAATACAACATTCTACCTTTTCTCCCTGAGATCAACAAACTGTAAGGGCATTGATTCTTGCATCCTTAAATGCACACAGTACAAATGCTTGCAGCTCGAGAGGGACCCACTAAAGTATGTAAATGTGTTACTGTTAAGTTGGTGTCCTCTCTTTCCTTATTCCCTTCCCTTCTCCTTTATGGTCTATCCCAGCAGATACCATCACATCAAGGTTCCTGCCCAGGCATAGAACAGATGCTGGCATTCTCATTTGGAAAAGAAGAAACAAAATTGTCTTTTTCTTTTTCGTTTACAGATGACATAATCATCTATGTAGAAAATCTGAAAGAATCAACAAAAAGACTCCTGAAATTATTAAACAATTATAATAAGTTTGTAAGATACAAGGTTAATATCCAAAAGTAAATCATTTTCTATATTGTAACAATGAACAAGTAGAATTTGAAATTAAAAATGCAATTTCATTTACATTATCACCTTCAAAATAGAAATACTGAGGTATAAATCTAATACAATCTATACAAGATCTACATGAACCCCCCCTCACAAAACTCTGATGAACAAAATCAAAGAACTAAATAAATGGAGAGATAGTCCATGTTCATGGATTGAAAACTCAGTATTATCAAGATGAGACTTCTGGCCAAGATAGGTAAGTAGGTAGATACACTTTGCCTCCTTGCACAACCAAAGGACACTAGAACTGCCAGAAAATTGAACTGTATAGGAGTCCAACAATCAAGGAGTTAAAGAAGAAACATTCAGCCAGACTGATAGGAGGAGTGGACATGGGCAGCTGGGCAGAGAGGACAAACAGCAATGCTACAGCTGGAGGATTGGGTGAGACAGCGGCTGGCAGAGCAGGTGGTCCCACATTTGTGTGTGGATAAGCCAGGAAGAACAATTGGGAAGTGAGACACCATGGTTCCAGTGCAGGGAAATAACGACTCAAAACCTCCATCTGAGAAAACCTGTGAGAGTTGAGGTGACAGGAGAAACTCCAAGCCACAGAGGAGAGTTCTTTGGAGAGACCCACAGTGTCCTACAATGTACACAAACTCATCCACCCAGGAATCAGCATCAGAAGGGTCCAGTTTGCTTGTGGGTAGCAGGGGAAGTGACTGATAGCAGGCAGAGATCTGAACAAGCAGCATTGTTCTCTCTGTGGCCCCTCCCTCACGTGCAGTGCCACAGCACAGGGAAGTGGGTTGCCCCACCCTGGTGAATACCTAAGACTCCTTTTCTTACTACATAATAGGTGCACTGAGACAAAAAAATATGGCCCAAATGAAAGAACAGATCAAACCTCCAGAAAACATACAGCTAAGTGATGAAAAGATAGCCAGCCTATCAGATGTAGAGTTCAAAACACTGGAAATTAGGATGCACACAGAAATGGTTGAGTATGGTTGCAAAATTGAGGAAAAGATGAAGGCTATGCAAAGTAAAATAAAGGAAAATATACAGGGAACCAACAGTGGCAGGAAGGAAACAGGGACTCAAATCAATGGTTTGGAGAAGAAAGAAATAAGCATTCAATCAGAACAGAATGAAGAAAGAAGAATTCAGAAAAATTAGGAGAGGCTTAGGAACATCTGGGGCAACTTTAAATGTTCCAACATCCTAATCATAGGGGTGCCAGATGGAGATGAGGAAAAGCAAGAAACTGAAAATTATTTGAAAACATAATGAAGTAGAACTTCCTTCTGGCAAAGGTGATGTCCAGAAAGTCCAGGAAGTTCAGAGACTCCCAAAGAAGTTGAACCCAAGGAAGTACACACCAAGGCATATCATAATTATATTACCCAAGATTAAAGATTAAAAGAATCTTAAAAGCAGCAAGAGAAAAGGAGACAGTTACCTACAAAGAGTTTCCATAAGACTATCAGCTGATTTCTCAAAAGAAATCCTGCAGGCAAGAAGGGGCTGGAAAGTATTCCAAGCCATAAAAGGTAAGGACCTATATCCAACATTACTCTATCCAGCAAAGCTATCATTTAAAATGGAAGGGCAGATCAAGTGCTTCCCAGATAAGGTCAAGTTAAAGTAATTCATCATCACCAAGCTTTTATTATATGAAACGCTAAAGAGACTTATCTAAGAAAAAGATGATAAAAAATATCAACAGTAAAATGACAACAAACTCACAACTATCAACAAACGAATGTAAAAAAAACAAAAAGAAACAAACTAAGCAAACAACTAAAAGGGGAATGGAATCACAGAAATTTAGATCTTATGGAAGGTTATCAGTGGGGAGGGGGAGGGAGGAGAATGTGGGAAAAGGTACAGGAAATAAGCATAAATGATAGGTACAAAATAGACAGGGGGGAGTTAAGAATAGTATGGGAAATGGAGAAGCTGAAGAACTTATATGTATGATCTGTGGACATGAACTAATGTGGGGGAATGATGGTGGAAGAGGGGTACAGGGTGAAGAGGAGTAAAGGGGAGAAAAAATGGGACAACCGCAATAGCATAATAGCATAAAATATATTTAAAAAAATTTAAAAATATATTATCAAGATGACAATCTGACATTGGTAAACTGATTCTAAAATTTATATGGAGAGATAGAAGATTCAGAACAGTCAGTACAATATTGAAGGAGAACTAAGTTCGAGGACATATATCACCTGACTTCAAGACTTAGGATAGCACTACAGTATTCCAGACAGTGTGATGTGTATGCAAAGATAGATAAATATATCAATGGAATAAAACAGAGTGCCTAGAAGTAGATCCACATAACTGTAGTCATCTGGTCTTTGGCAAAGGAGCAAAGGCAGCACAATGAAGTGATGGTAATCTCTTCAATGAGTGGTACTGAACAACTATACAGCTACATGCCAAAAATTAATCTATACAGAAACCTTACACCTTTCACCGAAATTAAGTCAAAATGGATTACATACCTAAATGTAAAACCCAAAACTATAAAACTCCAAGAAGATAAAATAAGAAAATTTAGATGACCTTAAGTATGGCAATGACCTTTTTAAGATATAACACAAGAAGCATGATTCACAAAAGAAAAAAATCATAAGCTATATCTCATTAAAATTAAAACCTCTGTTATGCAAAAGGTAATACCAGGAGATGAAGAAGACAAGTCAAAGACTGGGAGGAAATTTTTGCAAAAGACACATCTGATAAAGAACCATTATTTAAAATATTCAAAAAAACTTTTAAAACTCAACAATAGGAAGATTAGCAATCTGATTAAATAATAAGCCAAAGACCTTGAGAGATACCTCACTAAAGAATACATATATAGATGACAAACAGGCATATAAAAATATGTTCCACCTTAAATGTCATCAGGAAAATGCAAATTAAAACAATTGAGATACAACTACAAACTTATTAAAATGACTTAAATCTGGAACACTGACATCAACAAATTCTGGTGATGTGGAGCAACAGGAACTCATTCATTGTGAGTAGGAATGCAAAATGGTACCATTAATTTGGAAGACAATTTGGCAGTTTCTAACAAAACTAAACATATACTTACCATACAGTGAAGTAATTATGTCTGCACAAAATAGCCTGCACACAAATGTTTATAGAAGTTTTATTTATAATTACCCAAACTGGAAGCAATAAAGATGTCCATCAGTAGGTGAATGGATAAATAAATTGTGGTACATCTAGACAATGAAATATTATACCAGGCTAAAAATAAATGAGCTATCAAGCACTGGAAAAACATGGAGGACACATATATGCGTATTACTAAGTGGAAGAAGAAATCTGAAAAGTCTGCATACTCTATAGTTTCATAAGACATTCAGGAAAAGGGAAACTATGGAGACAGTAAAAGCATCTGTAGTTGCCAGAGGTTGGGAGTGAAAGGGATGAGTATATAAGTACAGAACAGAGATGTTTAGGATGATGAAAATACACTGTATGACATTAATGATGATACTTTTTATCAAGCCCACAGAATGTACAATACCCAGCATGAACCAGGTCACTTTGATTTTCGGGTGAGGATGATGTGTCAGTGTAGGTTCATCAGCTGTAACAAATGCACCTCTCTGGTGGGGGATGTTGGCGAAGGCTATGAATGTATGGGAGGAGTGGGCTTATAGGAAATCATAGTACTTTGTATTTTCCCTCAATATCCTGTGCCACCTAAAGCTACTCTAAAAAATTAAAGTCTTAAACATAAATATATGCCCAGACTAGGTTGTGCAGTTTGTGGGAGCATTGTCCTGTACAACAAGAGGTTGCAGGTTTGATTCCCGGTCAGGGAGCACACCTAGGTTATGGAATCCATCCTCATTTGGGACACATATGGGAGGCAACTGATCAATGTTTCTCTCTCACATCCATGTTTCTCTCTATATATATTTATTATATAAAATGTTCATTTATTATAAAATATGGCATTATAGAATAATGCTATATAATATTGTATATAGAGTATAATATATAATATAGCATATACTATAGTGCATATATATCAATGCTATTACCACCACCATGATAATACACCAAATGCAGAAAAAGAAATCTTTTAGGCAATACACTTGATGGTTTAAACAAATGAAAAAATTATTTGAAAAATACATACTATAACTGAAATAAGTAAAACAAAATCTGAATACATTTCTCTAAGAAATATAGAACCTATAGGCCAAGATTATTTTGACCTGGAAGAAGGACAGAAAGCTCCAGGACCAGATGATTTTATTGGTGAATTCTTCCAAATACTAAAAAGGAAATATATGAGTTTCCATCTACTCTTACACAGAACAAAAAAAGAAAAAATAGTAGAGGGTGCACTTCTACCTAATTTGTAAGGATGCAATTTTTAATAAAACCCCATATGGACATTAATAACAAATGAAAATTACTGGCCAATATTTCTCATGGATATAGGCATGAAAATTCTAAATAAGAGATTTGGAAATTGATTCCAGAGATACATAAAGGAACATAGTTCATCATGATCAAATGGGGCTTATTCCAGTAATGGGTTTTATTTAGCATCAAAAATTGATCATTATAACTCACTATGTCAACAAATTAATAGAATAAAGCAAAATAAACATCTTAATAGATCCAGAAAAACATTTGATAAGAGTCAAGAGCCATTCATGATAAAAAATTCAATAAACGAAATACAGATGGAAAGTTCTATAAGACGATGTAAGATCCTGATGCCGATGTGGTGTTGGGAGCAGAGGGGAGGGACTCTGAGGTAGCGTGGAAGAGGCTGCGTTTCCTGGGAAAACAACATAGGGCAGTACGAGATGATAGATTGCCTGCCTGGGGGCAGAGATGCAGCAGGAGAAAGTCACTGCGTGGGGTCTGTGTAAGACTAAAAAGTGAAAAGCCCTCCTACCTGCTTTCAGTTCCTGATTGACAGCGAAACCAGAAATCCCAGGGACACATGTACCATAAAAGTTGACATGGTTGCAGGGGAAGGTGCAGACTTGCCAGTTTAGTCTGAGAAAAGGACAGGGTTGGCAGAGGTCCTGAACCCTTCCAGACTGCACAGAAGTTTCCGCTAGGAAATTTAAATGGAGTGAAAGCAGAGTGACTCATCCCTTCTTTTCCTCTGGAATCCGCAGCATGGACATGTGGGGGGAACACTCACAAGACCCAGCAGAGCCTGGAAACCACATGGCCAAGCAGCAGGCCCTGCACTTCTGGCACGAGAAGTGGCTGCAACACGGTGATGGCAGTAGCAGCCCCTGCTCTAGACTCCTGGAAGCCTGAAACTAGAAAGCAGTCAATTTAGCAGCTTTATCTGAAGAATAAATAAGAATTGAGTGGGGTTTCTAGGCATGGTTTTGAGTTTCAGTCTTTTGGGGGACAAATGGGTTTTTCTGTGTTTTGGAGAAGAGATTGCCCTGGAGTCGGGGCGTTCTCCATTCTTCCAAATTGTGCAAGATTTTAATAAAGACCTTTTTCCTTCCCCACCAAACTCGGTCTTCTTTGGACTATGCTTGTGTTCTGTGTTGGTGGGCAGGCAGCTGACCTGTTACCACTTTTGTTTGGTAACAGTATTGTATCTGTCAAGATTCAACCAGAGAAACAACCAGTGAGAAATGTATTTAGAGATTTATTGCAACAAATTGGCTTATGTGATTGTAGGGTCTGTCTAGGCAAGAATGAAATCTGTGAGCAGGTTATCAGATAGGACAGCATAGAATTAAAGGGTATGAGCTGAAGCAGCAGTCCTCAAAAAATTGTCCATAATGTATAGAGTAATCCTTAAAATAATTAAGGAAAAGTCAGGAAATTGAATATAAATATTTCACAGAAGGAGCTGTAACCAATAAACATGATCACATATTCAACTCATTTAGCCATCATGGAAATGAAAACTAAAACCACAGTACAACACACAAGGACCACAATGTCTAAAAGGAAAATGCCAAGGATTAGGGAGGATGTGGAGCAAACAGAACTTTCTTACTGTGCTACAAGCATTTTGGAAAGCTGTCAATGTTTACTGCAGATAATCCTATACAGACTTCCAATAACTCCCTATTACTGCCCAGTTCTACTTCTAGATGTATATGTGGCAGAAATATGTACCGTGAATGTAAAAGGGAAGTAACTAATGTTCAGAGAGCACTACCTGTGATAACCATACACGGTAACAATGCAAACGTTTACCAACAGGGAAATTGACACAATATGCATTATGGTATAATCACTCAATGAACTACTCCACACTAATAAGAACTAAAGAACTTTTAATACACACAAATGAATAAATTTCACAAACAATGTTAAGCAAAAGAATCAAGTTACACTTGTTATAATTACATTTATGTAAAGTTCCAAAAACTGAAAAAGCTAATCTAATAATTTTAGGAGAGGTATATATAACCAGGGATGAGTATACACAGGATCTTTCAAGTGCAAATAATGTTCATTCTTATTTCTTATTCTTTGGGTACTGAATGGGTGTTTAGTTGTTTTGTAAATCTGTTTTACAAAATCATTGAGCTGTGCATTTCTCAATGTGCATTATACTCCAAGCACTTACTTTAAAAATTACTATGTTTGCATGGTAGTTAAGAAAGCAGGTGCTATTAGTCACACTTGTTCCACAGCTTACTTACAAGTTGTGTGATCTTGAGCAAATAGCTAATTCTTTACTTTTTTACTCTCCTTATATTAAAAATGGGAATAATAGTAAACCTACTGCTTAGACCAGTTAGGATGAAAAATGTGAAAGTATGAAAACACTAAGAACCAGAGAGTGCACAATACAAAGTTAAATATTGTTATAAATATGCTGATTGTGCAATGTGTATATATTCATATTTTTAACAAAAATATACATAATCTCCATGGTAGTTCTTTCCTTCTTTTCTGCCTCCCTCCCTTCCTTCCTTCCTTCCTTCCTTCCTTCCTTCCTTCCTTCCTTCCTCCCTCCCTTCCTTTCTTCCTTCCTCTCTTCTTTCTTCCTTCCTTCCTTCCTTCCTTCCTTCCTTCCTTCCTTCCTTCCTTCCTTCCTTCCTTCCTTCCTTCCTCCCTCCCTCCCTCCCTCCCTCCCTCCCTTCCTTTCTTCCTTCCTCTCTTCTTCCTTCCTTCCTTCCTTCCTTCTTTCCTGCCTCCTTTCCTTTCTTCCTTCCTCTCTTCTTTCTTCCTGCCTTCCTTCCTTTCTTCCTTCCTTCCTTTCTTTCTTACTCTCTTTCTCAGCCTAATAAATTGCAATTTTATCTTTTAGTACCTTATTTCTCTTTTGGATTATGTAGATAAAAATCTGATACTAAACTGTAGTTTATGAGAGTGCTCTTAGGAAAAGACATTGCAATAGCAACCTTTATTTCCTTTTTCAGGTCTAGATTCTATGTAACAACCTAAAGATAATGTTATGTCATTTTTAATTTATACAACTCAAAGATTAAGCTATATCATCATTGCAAAATCCATCTTTACTAGTTGTAAACAATTGACAGGCTTGCTATCTTAATGCAAAAACAAATGCACTTAGCATATTGTATATTATTTATGACTACTGTGGAGATTGGGTCACTGGCATTAAATTCGAAGAAAATAAAATACCAATGTCAAGCCTCAGAACAATAAACTTGTCCTTGGAATTATGGAGCATGCCAGAGCAAAAACAAGAGACTGTGATATGTGATGATGCATTTTTCCCCCAGAATCCTAGAGACTACATCATTGGGAGGAATTCAAGTTAATTTTATTTAGAGTGACAAAATATAGTTTTTGACTAAACCAGGATATTCTTGAAGATAAAGTGAGATGTTATTAATATTTTGCTGGGACATCAGGAGTAAGCTAGGATTCTTCTAGGCTAACTAAATGTAGGTAAGGTCATTTTAGTCAGAAGACTTCCTCTGAAGGGAAATTTAACCCCAAGTGGTGTGTGTGGTAAAAAGGGGTGAGTTGTGGAGTGGATTACTGGTTGTGGTAAGCAAAACCGCAGCCAACACTCTGAATGGAGTTGAAACCTAGAGCGGGGGTGGGGGGGTTTGGGGGCAGTGGGGGCGGGTTCCAGATAAGGCAGCACGGGCGTTTCCTACAGTGGCTCAGCTCACTCTCAGTTCATACACAGTCCAGCTGCGAGTGCCATCTCACCCACTGCCGCATTTTAAGGAGCCCGTGGGTCCTCTTTCTCTTAAAATGATAAAATGGAAACATAATTGAAGCAACAGGCTCCCAAACTCACGATTACGTAAATATCACTGTAACACAGAAAACATCAATGTTAAAAAATTTGATATTGGCATGCAATGCTCTTACCAGTTATTCATGGCTGTAACTCCCAAAGCACCCACTTTTGCCCGAAGGCCTCAACTCCAGCCCCATGTGGACGGACACTTCTCTACCCACAGCACACCCCCTGCACGCTTCTCTGATTGTTCCTGTGAGGCTTTGACAGTTACACACCACGGCACATTTGTCTCTTATTCAGACACACTGTCCAGCTGCCCAGGGGCTTTACTAAACACGCGACTAACATTTGCATTTGGTACTTTGCAAAGCACTTTCATGTCCGTTTGTTCTGTTTTGAGAATTCTTCAGATAGAGGAGATGCTTGGTAAACAGGTTTCAGTTGGTTTTGTTTTTGTTATTTTTTCAGAGTAAGGCAAAAACTCTGCTAAGTTTATGTGTAAATAAGTTTGTACTATGTATTAAAGGGAAATTTTGAAAATTGGTTTGTTCACTGGCTGTAATTCTAGTTTCATGAAATAGGGGAAGATGTCATTTGCAATCACACGTTTGATAGAGTGGTCATCTCAGCAACAATGGTTGGTAGATTTGTTCGGCATACTCGGGGATGTTGCAACACCATAGTGGAAGAACACCAAATTTAGTATATTCTACTATTGACACTCATGTTTCACACATGACGGCTCAGCTCATTCTAAACACTTCACAGTCCGTTGTGGAGCACCAATAACACGCTTACCCTCGTCTGATAACTTTACAAGAGGTTCTTGAATTTTGTCTTATTTAATTTACTCTACTTGACAATATCCCTGCGGAAATGGTTTTCCTACCACTTCCATTTTTTGCTTTGGAACATTAGTTTCCCCGTGTGTCCTCATTTGAAGCTGGTCTTTCAAAATTTTGGATTTCTCCCTATACATATGATTCCAATTAACTACATAGGAGGATGGACGAATAGACAAACATTTAACTTACTTAGCCTAAGACATTGTCATTTAATTCTAAAATTTTATTTCCTACTTAATTTCTACCTTATATTATATTACTGTATGTAGGAAAAATTTGAAAGCTTTAACAGAGAAGTGATTTATTCATACACATAGTTTTAAGCCTGTCTTCAATATATTGTTTGATTCCCAGCTTCTCAAGTGTGTTTGCCTCTGTTATAGTTCAAATAAAAATTGATATACACAATAGATAATAATCAAACATATGAATTTGATTCTGTTTATGCTATGACTAAAAGTGGTCACCAGGTCAGAAATATTAAGTTCTATAATTTGTTTGTCAATACAACAAAATATAGTCAAAACCAGATTTCTAAAAATAAAACTTGGAAATTAAAACACAATGTCATATACTTATGGCTTTAGTATACTGAAGACTATCTTTAAAATGTATTCATTAACTTTTCCAGTAAAATTATGAAAAAATACCGATTAATATTGTGTAGTGTTCTTTGACATCAACATAGTCTGTGTTCTTTCTTTAACTGTCACAACTGTGTAATGCTGTACAATACCACTCAACTTTTCCATCTTACTCTTTCAATTAAGAAGCTTTGCTTCTATAATTGCTCATATATCACTACCTGGAACACCTTTTTGATTAACTCCTCTTTATATCAGAATTTTGGCTGATTAATTCAGGGAAATCAAGGAACTTAAAATATCCCCCAGAAATCAGTGAGTGTATCTAGGCCATACTGTCACTTCCCTTTTTGTACTCAAAGCTAATGGTTTCTGAATCTGCCAGTGAGATGTCATTAAGCAATCTAGTTTTCTGCTTTCTATTTGGGCTCCAGTGTTGTAGGCTTCTGATTAACAGGAAGGCCTTTGACTGGCCTTCCATTGAATGGACCCTAATAGGGTGCTGAGCTAGAAGTCCCCAAAACCCCCACTAACATGGCTGAGGGAAGAGAAGCAGAGCAGGGCCACTGAGAGTTACTGTGCATATCTAAAGCACTTGGTCATGTTTTAGCAATGCTAATAGCTGTGGCAGACAATGGGAGCCAGGGAGATGTGTGGGACCCTAACCAGCAATGCAGCATGGAGGCAGACCCTGTGAGAGGCAGGGAGATAGTTACTACTTTATGGCACCAAGCGTGCCCAGACTAACAGTGGCAGCCAAGATAGGCAGTAGAAACCAGAGTACTGACAGCGGTAACCCTTTGTGGGAAGAGTCGGAAGTGGGGTTATGGAGGAAGATCCACACCTGGATTTAAACTCAAGTGTGAGGCAGTCATGCGGTCTTTTCCACACAGTTTGAAATGATGCAGGAGGATGTCCCACAGGCTCACCATGAGCAGGGGTCCTGCAGTTCTGCATTAAGAGCTGGAGTGTAGCCAACCACAGATTACTGAGAGAAGCCAGGAATGCTGAACTGAGGCTGGGGGAATGCTGAGCTGCAGACTTCTGCTTTTTTCCCCCTGAGAGACAGTAACCATGACTGTCCTGGTTTCTCAAGGGGAGGCAGGACTGTGAGTGTTTAGTGTTTTTGTTTTTACAAGGAATGGGATTTAATGGCAGAATTCTGACATTGTTCTAAATCTGTCTAACTTGTAAATGAATAGTTCCTTTCCTTTTCATAAGACTTGGGCATTGGAAGTCACTATTTTCTTGGTGGTGAGCAATAGAATCCAATGGTTGTGTTTCAATATGAATTTGACTATGTTCAAACTATAGCAGCTGAATAAAATAGAAAGTGTTTCCTTGCAGACCAGCTTTGAGTCTATGTATCTAGATTATTGATGCCTTTTAGTATAAGATAATCATAATGTATATGCATATTCATTCGACATCTAACACATACAAATTACTTAACAGAATGATACAAATTATATTATATAATATTTAAATTATTTCTTTAATTCAGTTATTATCTAGTTAATATTACATATTATATATCTTATTTTGTTTTTAAATCAGGCATTTATAAAGCACAGTAAAACATGTAGATTTCCCTCTTCATAGCCAATAAAAATTTAGCAGATATTTAGAGAAACAAAACAGTAGTGAACACACAAAATAGACATGACTTATCGGCCAGCTGCACCAGACTTTTAAAAACTCACTGAGTTAATCAGTTTCATTTTACCACAAGTTTCAAAAGACACACTGGTTCATTGAACTTACCCTAGCTGAATTGATACCTGGGGAACACTTTCATGGGAATCGACAAGAAAAACAACCTTCATTACTGAGCTGCTGAATTTGCAATCTAAAGGCTCTAAGGCAAGGTTTACTTTCACAGAATTAAGATTTAAAAAGTAATAAGTGTGCAGACTTGTGTGAAAAGAATCAGCTTAGACTCACATGATTTTGGTTGATAGCTTTAGACCTAAATAGGGTTATTCCATTTTTAATTTCAAATATAAAAGGGAACTCTGTTAATAATTTTTCTATCATGCCAAGGTATTATTCGTTCAACTTTCTGTTTCAGTTTCAGGGTCACGTGGGTCTGCTGATCAGCGTTGCAATCCTTCAAGGCCAAGCAGGTCCATGGTATTCGTGCAGACAGAAAAATATTCACGGAGCTGTTTCACAGGTGGGCAAACCACGCCCACTGCAAGCTGTCTGTCCATCTGCATGTCTTATGTCATGGCCCCTGCTCCCCAACGTGGCACCCATCAGGGCACCTGTGCCCCTGTGTGTCTCTCATCATCATTGCCCCCAGCAGGGAGTCCCTACCTGTTTAAGTACTAGGGGACAAAGCTGGCAAGATGCTAGAAATTATATAACATAACGTAATTTTGCACATGCGAGCCCACTTTGTTACGGAATAGGCCCCGGGACATGGGACAAAATACTGTTACCAAATGGATGCCACCTCCTCTCCTGGGGTTACCCTGTACTAGGTTCGCCTTGCCCACTGCCAGGGAATTATAGCTCTTAATGTCAGAGACTGGTGAAAAGGAAAGGAATATTTATTCAAAAGTTATACAAACTTAATGGTAATGACTTAATGTCTTCATTAAGATCCCTAAATTTCTTAGAATATCCACAAATGCACACAGTCCTTCTTTCCCCCCTTTGCCTAGTCTGGGGTACCCGTACCTCAGGAAAAGAAATACAAATCTGTGGCTCAGGTAGCCCCCAGTTCTTCCCAAAATATGAACTCGGCTGGCAGGCCTTCCTCTGTTCCCACATCATCAGCTATGTCGCCGCCGCTGTGATCTCCAGTTTTTAATCCAAAACCCACATGGCACCTTCTCATGGCCCACCAACAAGAGTCCTTTCACCCCTTTCCTTCCCACAGCTCTTCTCCTGCATTCTTCCAAACTGCTGAGAGAGCTCTGCATCGCTGCTACATCTTGCTTTCCAGCTTCCCAAGCTGTGTGGCAAAGGGCATCCCAAAGCCACAGTGCAGTTCTCCCTCTCAAGCCAAAAGTCGCATTTGTTCTCCCTTTTCTCGCCAAAGCTGCGTGGGTCCAACTTACTCCAAGCTCTCACACAGGAGCTGTAACCAACGGGAGCTGCTTCCCACTTATGTCCTGGGTGGAAGTCACTCCTAGCTCCCTGGCTCCAAGTATGGCCACAGCTATTTAACACATCTATGAAACCGGTTAAAAGTTATAGATATGTTAAATGACCATCTCTGAAGTTAGCTGCAAAGCTGTTGCTGTGCAAAACAGCTCTCAATGGCCCTGCTCCATGTGTCCTATCCCCCAGTTTACACTTGTAGGGGTGAGGACATCCTATATTTTTAATATTTCCTGGACACCCTGGTCTGGACCCCATTACAAATCCCTATTTGGGGAGTCCCCTGGCTACACACCCTGTTACAACTTCATGTTATGGGAACAGTTTATTTGACCCAGTCTCAAGGCTATAAGTACACTAGTTATTAGGCTCCTCCATGGTTATGGTTACACTGCTTCCCTTAGCTACCCAGACACCTAGGTGAGGAAACTGGACTGCCTTCACTTACCCTACATGATCTTAGTAATATATATATTTTTAATTTTCAGATTTGAGAACTATGTTTTGTTCTTAATTTGCTTGATTAATAAATGTTTTTCAATGATAGATTATTTAAAATAAGTCTTTGTTAAACATTTTTACTTTACTATTAAATATTTTCTTGTATTAAAAAATCTGAGGGAAAAAGTCTTAAACAACAGTACACTCTTCTGTCCTTTGAGAGAATCTACTTAGGACTGTTATTTATTACTAAAACTGTAGAACTGAACAAGGACTAAGGCTAACAATATATATCTTGTACGAGACATGATGGAACACAAAAAGAAGCAGAAAATGGTTGAGTAGATAGGCTGGTACATAAGTATGCAGATTGTTAGAGAGAGTTGAGTATGTATTCTATTAGCTATAGTATCAGTTTCTGTAGCAGATGTTTTATATACCTTAAAGACATGTATTTAAACTGTGCATTCATTCCAATATTACTGAACAAAAACAAGTTTCAGCTGCCCGTTGTTGCAAAAAGCCAAACTCACTGGTGCGAAAAGGAAAGAGGTTTATTCGGGTGCTGAACAACCAGGGAGAATAGTGGATTCCCATCTCAGAGACCTTCTCAATCTCCTGCTCAAGCTTGTATTTCTTATAGGGATAGGGAGGGGAGGGCTTTTTTTAAAAAGAAAATCCAATTATATTTCTAGCTTTTGGCGTGCTTGGGGCACTATCCATTCATCTATAAATAGATAGGGCACCTATCTATTTATATCTCCAGCTTTTGGCATGCTCATTGTAAGAACTGCCACCCCCGCCGCCATCTTGGTCAACGGGCAGAGCCCCTCCTGGTGCTCTGATGGGCTGTTTTATGGTAACACCAAGACTGTTCAACCAGCACTTACTGGCTGAGAATAAGAGAATGCATACAATATAAGAGAATCGAACAGCACAGTTTCACAATTTTTTCACTGTTTAATATTGAGTATCTAAATGAGATACTGGCTCATTTCCAGTCTGCATGGTGCATAGGATATATTTAAATGAATGTTTAAATAAGCATTTAGGCAAACTGTGCTCTATAATTATCAAATATATTAAGTTTATGCTACTTCCAAGCATTTTTTTTTTGTTTTTCTAAACACTGTAGTGTAGAAATCCGGGTAGATATAAATTTATATTGAAAAATGAAACAATATATAATAAATTTTTATATTTGTAATGATGTAGTCACATATTGTAGCTTTTCATCAATATTGCTTAGTAGTTATCACTACAGTCACAAATTAAGTCATGAGCTGCTTGAGAAGAGATGACGTATACTTTATTATCTTTTAAAATATTAAAATGCTTTATATTTTGAAATTATATTTTATAACATACTATTAAAATTAATATTTTTATGAAGTATTTGTATTTATAAGGATATTTCCAGAACTTAATCAAATCCATTTCCTATAATTCTCCAAAAATACTTTTTGCCTCTTTTAGTTTTAGTTTATTTAGTTTTTTATTTAGTCTTTATGCCCTTTTATTCAGTTTTTGCTACTTTTAGTTTTAGTAAATTTTCTTCAAAACCAAATTCTTCCTGACAAGTTATTTAAACTACTGAGAAATTGGAAGAAGTTGGTTCCTTCCCATTAGCGACCCATCTAATAAATCTAATATGTAAATGTCAACACAAAGCTGAGGAGGAAAAAAGAATATAGAGGAGGCACATTTGTTTCTTAAAAGCCTTGGCCTTGAGTGTACACGTGTCTTTAAGTCATATTCTGTCTCTGAGGACAAGTTACATGGCCTCATGCAACTGCAGGGGGGGCTGGGAAACAGGTTCTTCTGCTCTTCTGGTCACCACTTAGCTTTACAAACTACTTTTCACAGAAGAGACTCTCATCTCCCTCTTTAAAGCACACAATCCAAAGTCAGATTCCAGTATCTCACATTGATGCAGAGTCTGATCTACCCAGTCCACAAGTGGTTTCTCATGTCCTGGAATCAAAAGCCAAGTTATCTGCTGCCTTTAAGCACACATATCTATACACACCTGTGACTTAGCCTGGATATGGTATGTATAATTTTGCTTACATTCCATTGAAGGCTATCAAATGTTTCATTGAACATGAAAAATTGAGGGAGTTAGTCAATTGTTTGTTTTTCATAATATCCAGGTCTTATAAAGTACTTATTTTTGCTTTTGTCTGACAAAACATCAAAATAATTTAGCAATGCCTTTTCTGTTATTTTAGACTTTCATAATTAACAACATATATCCATTGTTTTCTGCAACAGCCTCTCATACTGCAGTTTATGCATGGGTGCACTTACATCCATCCTTTTGAAAATAACTATTTCAGCCCTGGCTGGTATAGCTCAGGACTGAATGTAGATAGAGTGTGGGTCTATGAACCAAAGGGTCACAAGTTTGATTCCCAGTCAGGGCACATGCCTGGATTTTGGGCCAGCTCCCCAGTAAGGGATGGGAGAGAGGCAACCACACATTGATGTTTCTCTCCCTCTCTTTCTCCTTCTTTCCCCCTCTCTCTAAAAATAAATAAATGAAATCTTTTAAAAAAGAAAAGAAATAACTATTTCACTTTTTAACTGGATTAACTAAATAATTATTTTATGTGTCTATGTCCAGTGGCTAAAAGCTATTATAGTTTTAAATGCTAAAAGCAAGGGTGAGGTATTTAAGCCAGTAAGGCTGTGTGCACTAGAGGTCACAGAAGTGGTAAAAACTTGATTGTGTGGTGAATATATTTATAAAAAGTTTTCAGTGTCTTGGAAGTTTTACTTTATCTTAATGTTTTATATAATTACAAAGTGATTAAAATAACAAAAATAAGTATTATAATCTAATTTTTATATCTCATCAAATTTCCCTAAAATATTTATATTTTGTTCTCTCTTAGGAAGAAATTCTCTATTACTATTTACAAAGAATAGAAAATAACTATTAAAATAGCATCACAAATCTTATAATAGAAATACATTTAAGAAGGATTACTACTTTACTAGATTCTTCTGCTCACGAAGCATTTATTTCAACTCTTAAGGAAGGAAAAATAGTTGCTTTTGAGAAAGGTTCTGCACCTGTGTTGCATCCCCCACTTTTCGAGGTCCCCAGAACAAGGAAAAGTATGACAGTGCACTCCCTATCCAGATGAGGCATCGCTCAAGCTCTGACTGGGACCTCCCATTCTATCACACTGTAATAGGGAAGTGGATCTTATCCCCTCTTCCAATGTCAAAATCCATATGAGTTCTGTTTTTTTCCTGGACACAAAGAACAGTATAGTGATTGTTGGGGGGAATTGGGGTGAGCAGAAGTGAAAGAGGGTACAAGGGGGACAAATGGTAATGAAAAAACACATTAAAACTGAAATATTCAAAAAGATAAAGAACACATAAGTACTAACCCTAATATTATGCCAAAAAATCTACATCTGCTAAACCTTTGTACATAATTTTCTATAGAGCCAAAGTTTCTAATGAAATTGAGTCTTTGGTGTTCAATTACTATGATAACTAAAATGAACCAGAATCAAACAGGACCTAAAAATTCATAATTTATTTTCCCTTGCCATTAAACACTTTTTCCACCCATATTTTGAGCTAGTTCTTCCCATGTTCAAATTCAGCTGTATTAGATAAAGATGTATGTAGATATATGTATAGGTATAAATATAGACAGATAATTAAACATAATTCAGCCACAAGAAAAAGTAAACTGGGTGGTTTATGAAAACTTGAATAAAGCTTGAGGGCATTATGCCAAGTTAAGTAAGTCAGAAAAAGACAAATACTGTGCGACCTCACTCACATGTGAAATCTAAAAATGTCATCTCAGAGAAACAGGAGTGTGGGCTACCAGGAATTGAGAGGTTGGGAAAATGGGAAAATATTAAACAAAATATATATAAAATGCCAGCTATAAAATAAGCATACTTGGGGATCTAATGTATAGCATTATTGCTAACAACACTGCATCACATACTTGAATGTTGCTAAGAGATCTTAAATGTTCTCACCACAAAAAGAATCGGCAGCTACATGACAGGGTAAAGGTCACAGCTAATGTTATAGTGATAATTCTTTTGTTTATATATATATATATATATATATATATATATATATATATATATATTAAATCAGTACATTGTATACCTTAAGCTTACACAATATTATGGGTCAATTGTATCTCAATAAAACTGGTAAAACCCCACAACTCAGCTCCATTAGCCTCACACACTTTTTCTCCTTCTCCCCCATGCTTGTTGCACTACATTGTTGCACTAATGATCCCTGCCAGGAAGTACCTCAAAAAACTGCTGTTACCTTCAAAGAAATTCTTTCAAATTGGTATTAGAAAACCATGATGCTACAATTAATCTGTTAAATTAGATTAAATGCTTCAGAAATTTTATTGAGGACAATAAGATATTAACTTTCCTACTCTTATACTAATGTCAGTGAGTACTGGACATCTTCTCTACGATCTTAGTGTAATATCTTGCCTTTGAAATGAAATTCCATGTGTGACATCCATAACATACAATACCTAGTCAGATTTGTTGCACTTAAACCTTACAGATATACCACCATTTGAATAATCTTCAGGAGTGCCCAAATATCCACTCCACAATAAGATACCTAGTTGCAAAGGAAATTGTTTAAGTAATTTATTTAAATGGCTATAGCGCATTTGGGCTGGGTAAAGATTAAATCAACCTATGAGGCAATAATTTATACCAGTTAGGAGGACCTTAGCTCTATTGACATTTTGGGTAGGAAAATTCTTTACTGGGGGGAGATCTGTCCTGTGCATGTAGGATATTTATCATCCTTGACTTCTACTCACTAGATGCCAGTAATACTCATCTTCCCCCTCCATATTTGACAACCCAAAATGTATCCACATATTGTGAAATATCCCCTGGGGTAGAGGGAGTGAAACTACCCCCAGTTGAGAAACATCGGGGAAACACTAACTGCTATAACAGAGATTCCAAACATGCAAAAGTTTAGGTAAAATGGAAGTTTATTTTGCTCCTAATACATCTGGGCAGGGAAGCAGATTGATGAGTCATCTCTCCTTCACACAGATTCTCAGGGACGCAGCTAGAGACTTGGCTGTCTTCAATGAAGTCTTTCAATTTAGTCTTGCATATCCTATCTTAGGCAGTGAAAAAGGATAGAAGAGCATCAAAGGGGCACTTCAATGTCTTAAAAACATTGCTCTTGAAATTACGTACATCATTTTAATTTACTTTCCATTCATGAGAACAAATTGCATGGCCACATGTAACTGCAAAGGAGGCTGAGAGATGATCATAGCTCTGTGCCCAGGAGGAGAAAGAAACTCTTTCTGGGGAACCATCAGCTACAGGACATCCTACTCACCAGTTATCCATCTCCATCCTTCATTCACACGTACAACACATTCACGGTCTTTAGCACAGGAGACAAGCAAAGCCCCTCTCTATTTACGACTTTCAGTTCAAACTCCAGAACTGCAAGGTCATACAGAATCTTTTTTAAATTTTTGTGGTTGTTCAGTTTTCCCACCTTTTCCCCATTGCTCACCCCTACCCGTCCCCCACCACTCCCACAATCATCCCCCACATTGTCCATGCCCACAAGTTCTCTATTCAAGTTCCTTCATTTGCCCCTTACCCTTCTTTCCCCCGTTATACTCCATTCCCCTCCCCCGTGGTCACTGTCAGTTTGTTCTTTATTTCAATGTCTCTGGTTCTCTTTTGCTTATTTGTTTGTTTTGTTGATTATGTGCCACTTATAAGTGACATCATATGGTATGTGTATTTCACCACCTGGCTTATTTCACTTAGCATAATGCTCTCCAGTTCCACCCAAGATATCCCAAAGGAGTCCTTCTTCATTTCTGCTGCATAGTATTCTATGGTGTAAATGTACCATGGCTTTTGACCCACTCATTTACTGTTGGCCCTTAGGCTGTTTCCAGTGCTTGTCTATTGTAAATAACACTGCTATGAACATTGGGGTACATAGATTCATTTGAATTGGTGTTTCAGGATTGTTAGGGTATAGTCCCAGCAGTGGGATTGCTGGCTCAAAAGGAAGTTCCACCTTTAGTATTCTGAGGAAATTCCATACTGTTTTCCACAGTGGCTGCACCAGTCTGCATTCCCATCAACAATGTACTAAGGTTCTCTTTTCTCCACAACCTTGCCAGCACTTGTCTGTTGATTTATTAATGATGGCCATTCTGACTGGAGTGAAATGGTATCTCATTGTGGTTATAATTTGCATCTCTCTGATGGCTAGTGCTGTTGAGCATTTTTTAATGTGACTTTGGACCCTCTGAATATCTTCCTTGGAGAAGTGTTTGTTCTGGTACTTTGCTCTCTTTTTTTCAAGATTATTTATTTATTTATTTTTAAAGAGGGGAAAGGAGAAAAGGAGAGAAACATTAATATGTGGTTGCCTCTCATGTGTCCCATGCTGAGGACCTGGCCCACAGCCTAGGCATGTGCCCTAGACTGGGAATTGAACCAACACCCCTTTGGTTCACAGGTCAGCATTCAATACACTGAGCCACACCAGCCAGGACCCTTTGCCCATTTTTTACTTGGATTACTTTTATTCCTGGAGTGGAGTTGTGTGAGTTTTTAAATAAATTTTGGAGATCAGACCTTTGTCGAGGGTACCATTGGCAAATATATTTTCCCATATAGTTGGTCCCCTTTCCATTTTGTTGATGTTTTCTTTAGCAATGCAGAAACTTTTTAGTTCAATGTAATCCCATGTGTTTATTCTTTCCTTTTTATCTCCCTTGCCCTAGAGGATGGATTGGTGAAAATATTTCTGCATGAGATATCTGTAAATTTCCTGCCTGTGTTTTCTTTTAGGACTTTTTTGGTGTTGTGACTTATATTTAAGTCTTTTATCCATTTTGAGTTTATTTTAGTGTATGGTGTAATTTGGTGGTCTGGTTTCATTTTTTTTTTGCATGTAATTTTGTCTAGGTCTCCCAACACCACTTATTGAAGAGGCTCTTTTTACTCCATGTTATGTTCTTGCCCCCTTTGTCAAATATTAACTAACTGTATTGACACGGGTTTATTTCTGGGCTCTCTGTTTTGTTCTATTGGTCTATGTGTCTGTTCTTATGCCAGTACCAGATTATTTTGACCTTGTAATATAGTTTGATATTAGGTATTGTGATTCTTCCTATATTGCTGTTCTTTCTAAAAGTTGCTGAGGATATTCAGTGCTGCTTATGGTTCCATATAAATTTTTGAAATATTTGTTCTATATCTGTGAAAAATGTCATTGATATTTTGATAGGAATTGTGTTGAGTCCAGAAGTAATTCTTCATGGTCCCATGTCTTATGAACTAAAGAGAATTTATCTGCCTCATCTATAACCTACAGACTCCTAATAATCAAATATTTCTCACTTCTTAAAAGACATGGCATATATATTATTTCATTTGCATTCCATTAGCAGGAGCTAAACACAAGACCACACCAGACCAAAGAGAGTTTGGAATACGTAGCCCAGCCAAAAATGAGAAGGAACATCATTGTGATGAATAGGTAGCAAAGCTATCAGTATCTGGTATACAAGTCTAATTTGAGGAATGAGATACAACAGTGAAAAATTAGGCCCCAGGTAATATTGAGTATGGGGCATGCCTACAATATTTTGCTTTTAAATGAGCAGTCAGTAATCAGTAGTTTTCTATGAGAGATTAGAGATTATTTCCTTTATGGCAAGAGAATGGCGGGACATAGACTTAGTCCAAAGGAAGGGTATTGTTCCCAAGTGAAGTGCAAAACTCAAAAAACAAGGAAAATGCTCCTTATTTAAACAAAAAATCCATGGATTAGGGAAGAGGGCTGCAGCTTTACGGGCATGTGATTTCCCAAGGATCATTCTGGATAGTCTGGAGACTGTGTTTAAGGTAACTCTAGGTCTCAGGGACTGGAGGGTAGAAAATTGTTTAGGAACAGGTCAAAAATGATCTGATAAGATTGGACTTCCTCAGGTTACACTAACACTGAAGGGCGGTGAAAGGAAGAGACAGACCCTCATTCTCTTCAATGCTGTTTTAGTTTTAGCTTCTCCATTACATTTCTGTCTGGTTTCTGAATGTGTATATGTTTGTTTATAGATTTTTTGATATGTAGTTTTAGAACTCTTGGCAAAGAAAAGTTGTACCAGACAAGTTAAACCATCAAGGAAGACGTCATCCATACTATTGCAATAGGAGAGAGACATTGAACACAGCTCCACCAAAACAAAAGGCATGATAGGTTTTAAGAACTGGGGTGGATGAGTACCGGGGTGGGAAAATACTGGAGGACTTTAGGGGGTAGGTTGGTTAATGCAGTTCAGCCAACTGTGTTCACTAATTGTTGCTTACTAAAGTTAGGTTCATATTCTCCCAGAGAGGCTAGAATACAGGAAATGATTACATTTAAAGTGATCACTTTCAGGTCCTTGAGAAAACATTCCTGGGTTGTAAAACTGACAACAAGGTATGAGAAGTTTTACATCTTAAAGGAGAGAAGGAATTTACAATGGAAAGTTTTCTAGAGTAAACATTCTAAGAAAAGACAGGTCAGAAGCCTATGGTCAGAAGACATGTGTCTAATGTTTAGTCAGTCTGCGGGAAACACTAACACTATCTATTGGGCACTAAAATATAAATATATTTAGTACAGTGTAGATATAGTCATCTATTCATGCAGTCCAAAAGTCCATTAGCTGCATGGTGACTCATATAAATCTCTCAATTTAAATAGTTCATGTAAATCATCTAAAATGACTACAGGTACTGGTTTTTAGGGCACAAAGCTAAGAAATTTCCTTTGGTTCTACATGTGGCCCCTTTGATATTCTTTGTTACTTCTCTTCTTGAGTAAACTTAACTTTTAATAATCATATATTTTATATAGTCATCCAAACCTTTGGAAAAATATTGAAGTGGGTAAAGCCAAAATGATAATATACAGGTTATCTATTTTTATTAGAAACCTTTTGCCCAGTTGGTAACAACTAATTTACATAATTATATTAGCATTTAAGACATGAGTCTTCACTTGTTCAGAAGTATTCGGTAAATACCTTGCCAAAATCCAGATATACAATGTCCACATTGTCTCCCTAATCCTAACACAGAAAAGAACCAGTTAGTGTGATGTGACTAATTTCAGAGTGGTCTTCTCTTGCCATCCACCAGTAGTCCAGTGTTTCCTTATTTATCTGTTGGGAACCACCCTGCCTGGTATCAGCAGCTATAACCCCCACCAAGGCTAAGGCTGAGGGAACAACCTTGGAACCATAAGCCACCAAGGAGACAAACTTATCTCCTTGGCAGGAGCACAGCTTCTGCTACTTTTACTTCACCCTGCTTGGCCCCCAGTGCTTGGTCAGTTAGCCAATGACAGGTAAGATTCTCCAAGGGGGGAACGACCTAAGACAGGCATGATCACGTGGGAGGCCACAAGGAAGGACTTTGGGGACTACAGCAAAAGGGGGTGATGGACTCTCGCCCCTCATTGCCTGAGAGAAAATCTCCTAATCTCTTGGCTGCCTTACTTCCCTTGCTCCACCTATGCCTGAAACAATGACAGGGTGGTGCCGCCCTGTGCTGGAAAGGGCGGGTTCCCCAGGTGATCAGGCCTAAGAAAGAATATGTAAAATCCTGTGAAACCTGCTTTATTTAGAATGCTCTTAATTGAATGATAGGGTCCAAAGAAGATGTAAGTTTGCTCCTTAAAGTTCTTACAGCTCTTTAACTATCTGACTCTGACTCAAAATAGGCCCTCAGAGTTCCTTGCTTTGATCCTTACTTCCTGGCAATGAGTAATGAGCTTTACCTGACTTCCTGTGTAAACCAACCCAATAAAAGCCATTGAGGAAAAAGCTCTTGGCCCTTCTCCTTCGAGAGATCAGCGACCTTTCCTCCCCAAGTAGATCATGTCTTGGTAGACTTATTTTCATCTGTGGCAGACGGGGTCTCAGCGGACAAAGCTCCCCCACATTTATTGTTATGCAATACATTTAACCTTTAACAATTTCATGTTTTTTCCCTGAATATTTGGGAAACTTCTTCTGTTGGGAACCACCCTGCTTGGTTTCAGAAGCTGTAACCCCTCCCCCTGCCCCCCAATGGCTAAGACTGAGTAAAAAGACCTTGGGACCATAAACCACTAAGGAGATAAAACTTAGCCTCCTGGCAGGAGCACAGCCTCTGACTCCTTTACTTCATCCTGCTTGGCCCCTGGAGGATGGCTGGATAGTCAACGACAGGTAAGATTCCTCAAGGAAGGAGCAACCTAAGACAGGCACAGTCAGGGGACTATAGAAAAGGGGTTATGGACCTTCACCCCTGGGCTTTGTCATAGCCTGAGTTCCTCATTCCATCTGTAAGAAATCTCCTAATCTCTTGGCTGCCTTACTTCCCCTGCCTGATTTAAGCCTAAAACAATGCTGGAGGCAGGTGAGACCCTGTGTTGGAAAAGGCAGTTCCCTAAGGTGATCAGGCCTAAGAAAAAATGTGCAAAATCCTGTGAAACCTGCTTTGCTAAGAATACCCTCAATTTGAACGGTAAGGGTCCAAACACAAAATGAGTTAATTTCACAAACTTTTATGGCCCTTTGGGGTCACTCTATCTATCTGGCCCTGATTCAGAATAAGCCTTTATAGTTCTTTGAATGGTATCTAGTCCTTGATCATTACTGCCTGACAATGATTGATGTGCTTTATGTATACGCCCTGTATTCATATGTAAACTAAACCCAATAAAAGCCTATTGAAAAAGAGGATTAAGGCCTTTCTCCTATGAGAGACTGGTCAGCCTTTCCTCCCCAAGCAGATCACATCTTGGTAGACTTATTCTCATCTGCAGCAGCTGGGGGAGCTCTGTGAGTGGAACCCCTTAACATTCATCTAATTTTATTTGTGGTAATGGTTCTTTTCTATTACTATTACTTTGTTTTTATTATTTTATGGTTACCCCCAATTTTTCTTTTCAAAGAGTTTGTATAAACACTTTTTGGTTACAATGTAATGCCTTGTTTTTCCTGAAAATAATGTTATGAGATGAAACATTTAAAAAAATTGTTTTATTATCCTTAGATTAAATCCTCTCAAATTCTGGATGTATATATCAGGGGTGGTCAAAAGTAGGTTTATAGTAGTGAGTATGTGAAACACAGTTTATTCTTGCATTATTATTTATTAATCACTGTATTATTTTCTACACAAACAACTATAAACCTACTTTTGCCAACCCCCATATATGTCTTGTATTTCTCCTTTAAGTTTGAGGTGGCACTAACCCTCAGTTACTTGTAAAATAATTGATTCCTTATATGATTATTTTGCATCATTACTGTCTTTTATGAACACTTTGAAAGATTTAGCTCTTTGGCAATTTTAATGCCCTTGACTTTGTAAGGTGCCCTCATCATTCCATAGTAGACTCATTTCTTTTCTTTTCAAAGAGAGTTAATAATATTCTGTTGAGATAAGGAACTTCAGTTTTAACTAATGAACTTAAGTTTTAACTTTTAGTAAAAAAGGAAGTAAATTTTTACTATAAAATTAATGTAATGATTGCTAAGCCTCAAAAATTTATAAAGAAGTTTTACTTATTTTTTTAA
>PVIA01009975.1:0-55820 GCA_004024845.1 Tonatia bakeri | reverse complement strand
TAATACACAATGTCATCATTATAAATTACAATAAATATATTAAAATATAAGAAAGAAATAGCATTGTTGGCAGGAATGTAAACCGATGCAGTCAATATGGAAAACAGTATAGAGGTTCCTCAAAAAATTAAAAATAGAACTACCAAATGATCAAGAAAGTCTAATAAATCCAAAGAAAATGAAATCACTCTCTCAAAAAGAGATCTGCACCCCCATGTTCACTAAAGCATTATATAATAGCCAAGACATAAAAACAACCTAATTTTAAGTATTCATCAGTGGATAAGTGGATAAAGACAATGTAAAATATATAGATACAGTTATATAGATATAATAGAATATTATTCAGTCATAAAAAGAAGGAAATCCTGCCATTATGCTAAGTAAAGTAAGTCAGACAAAGACAAATAGTATATGATCTCACTTACATGTGGAATCAACAGAAAACTGAATTCATAGAGACAGACAACACATTGGTGGTTTCCAGAGGAAGGGGAAGGTGGCAGGGCAGGCGAGTGCAAGAAAAGGTTGAAGGTAGCCAAAAAGTAATAACTTCCAACACATTCAGCAATGTCATTTTAATGATTTGTTTGTGTCTTATTGAGTTTTTTTCACAGTAATCTAACCAAACTCAAAATAATAAATTAAAATGACTGATTATGCTGTTCATTCTAAAAAAAAAAAAAAGTAAGAATTTCCCCTTACAAGATAATGAAGTTCTGGGATGTAATGTATACCATGGTGACTATAGTTAATCAACTATACTGTATATTTAAAAGTTGCTAAGAGAGTAAATCCCAAGAGTTCTCATCACAAGAAAAAGGAAAAAAAATGTAACTATGAGATCCGCTAAACTTATTGTGGTAATCATTTGGCAATATATACATATAACAATCATTATACCGTTTGCCTTGGACTAATGCAATATTATATGTCAATTGTATCGCCATAAAACTGAAAAACATTATAAATTAAAAAATTTTAGTAAATAAATACATAGAAGAAATTGATGTCTTAAATAAAAAGCAAAAGGACATTATTAAATTTTAAATATATAAGGAAGTAGATAACCCTGAAGTAATATTACTAGGTACTACTCAAAATTTCTAAGTGCTGTCACTCAAAACTTCAGTATCATATTGACCTTCAGTTAAAAAAGAAAAAGAGGCATTTTTTAAAGGCTTAAAATGTATTTTAATAACTTGATGCTACATTACTGCTCCATTTTCCAGAAAAACTCTGGAGGTCTGGGAAAATCAAACATGGTACACCAATTTTAAAAATGCATAGCATAACTACCTACGGTAGGCAAGGCTAAGAGCTACTGTCTGATATCCAACATACAGCAACCCTATTCCCAAGGTTGTACTAGGCCTATCATGAAAAACTGTGAATAGCAACATCAGATACAAAAGGGCCATTCCGTGGTTGTCCTTATTCAAGAAAAAGATGTAGGGAAGTTAACAAAAAAAATTCTTTTTAGATATACTAAAATGAAAATCTCTAACAGAAAATGTCTTCTTTAGGATATGAAGGGATAATACATGGGATATAACAGAACCATATGTATGTTATCTGTGACCTCTGTGGACATCCGCCTGAATTCCCACCTGGGAGTGAATGGAGTGATGGGGCTAAGGTCAATGGGGGATGTTTGTGGTTTTTGTGGTATATGTGGCAGTGTCTCTGGGGTTGGGGTCTCAGAATTAGAAAGCAAACAGAACAGGATAAAACAAAGAATGGAATGATCAAGAATAATGGGGTCTCTAACTGGATCCACTTTGCCACTGTTCCCTCCCTCCCAGGCCCTCAATAATCACGAGACTTCAGGAATGCACCACATAGATGTATTAAATGATATACAACAGAATTGATTTGTTAAATATTGCCCCTCCCTTGCCCTCTGCCTCCAGCGTACTCCCTAGAGTAGTAGTACAGGTAGGGAGGACCTAACTATTGGTAGGAACCCCTAACACCTTTTCAGGGTAGAATTCCAGCTAGTCCAAAAAGGGCCCTTCTTTTAAAAGTTTTAGGAAACTAGACAATGTGATTTTATTAGTATCAGTAACATCTGTTTGGAGCAAATTCAGCTCCAGGAGCTGCATGGTTGAATGCAGGAGGGGTTCCACCAATTGCCCCTATTCCTTCCATTGTAGCAGCTTGGCCAAAGTGTTAGCAGTTGGTGGGATCAATCCCAAGGTTCCATCTGGCATCACAGTAGCAAGTCCTGAAGGAGCTAGGGTACCAGCAGGCACAGAAGCAGGGGTCATGGCACCTCTGTTGTAGATGCCCATAGCACCTCCCATAGTAGCCACCTGGCCCATTCGTACCTCCTACTTTCTTGCATCAGGGAAGATTCCCTTGAACCCTTTCTGCAGTCACTGCATCTCCTTCTCATAGCACCTGCGCTTCTCCTGCCTGAGCTCCAGTTGCTTTCATTTTTGCACTTCTTGGTTGTGCAGCAATTCCACCCTTTGAAGTTCTTCCTCACGCCTCATCATATCCTGCCTCATTAGCATGACCTGGTACTCATGGCAAGCAGCCTCCATCTCCATCTCGTTTCTTGCAAGCTTCCTTGATGCTGTGGTCCATTTGGTTCTGCTGCTGTTTACCCATCTCAATGAGTACTTTCCAGCGCATGGCATACTCATACTTAAAGGAGCCAGGCTATGCAAATCCAGGTGGCTGCTCCCGTTCCTTGTGAAATTACTAGTGCTTTATAACCAGCTTCTCTGGAAATCCCTCTTCATCATCTAACTGGTTCATGGGCTCCACAATAACAAGCCAATGAAATGTACTTAGAAGGAAGGAGCCTTCACTGTTCTGTCCAGAGCTTTCCAAGCAGCTGGCTTCCCTGAGAATTCAACAATGCCTTTTCCTGAGGGCCTTCCTCAAACATCCACAATGACTACATCCCTCTCCACCTGGCTGAACATAGAAAAGGCTTCTTCTAGCAGTTTGTTGGACACATACAGGTTACTAACTATAAGGGATGCACTATGGCAGACAAAGTGCACACATAGCTGCTTTCCATGGAGTGGCATGTTGTCCAGCTCCACTTTAGCAATCTCTGCTAGGGTTCTTGTTTCCAAGTGGATAAAGCCAAAGCTCTTAACCTTATGAATAAAGACTTCATCTGCCTTCTCATATTTCTCAAATAGTTTACTCATTTCCTCCTCAGTGATGTCAGGCAGGCGATTGCCCACAAAAAGCTGGCTATATTTGGGTAAAAGGTCTTTTCTCCCTGTTTCCTAAAAATCTTCAGGTCAATAGTCAAGCCTTCATTTTGTCTGCTGGCTTGTTGCCCATTTGCAGGTGTTGATGGTGGCAAGGCTGCTACTGCTATTGCTGCTGTTTGTACTGCTGGTGGTGATGTTGATGATGCTTCCTTGGAGCATGGTTTTGCTTCTCCAAATTAAAAGTTTTATTGCTCTGCATTTTTGAACCCCTCTACCAACTGTTGTCTTCTCAGAGTAACGGCAATGCCACATGACTTCTACCATCCCAAGATAAGAGATAGAGGTATATTAATGACCTATGCTATTAACTGATATTAACCAAAATGAAGATAATCACAAGAAACCAGTCTTCACACACTAATCATTGCAAATAATGTGTAAGTAACAAGAATAACTCCAACAACCCTAACTTTTGCTTAGTGAAAGTTAGCTTGTGTTTCTTCGTATGGATTGAGAATGGATGAATAAATAGATTTCTATTAGCCCCTTCTCTTTTTGGTATCAGAGCATAGTATTGGTTTGGCCTTTCAATCTCAAGTTTTAATCATATAATTTGTATTTACTATGTATATAATATGCTATAATTTCTCCTCATGAATATATAGCTTCAAATATACCATTTATGTGCATTATTTTCACATCTGTTGAGTTCAAATTAAATTAAACTTTCTATGGGAAGTTGTGGCACTTTCAGAACATTTCAGAGACTTTCTCTTGAAAGAATTGACAAAAGATAATGAAAATAGAAAGGTGCTGAACCACAGGTATGCTGTAATGTTATTTGTGTAAAACAGTGGAAGAGTGTATACTCACAAATACAGTCCAGCAGAAGGCCTGCTTGAGTATGGTTGGTAGTGTAATAATATGAGTGTAATAATTTATATTTTTAATTTAAACACTTCACCTAAAATGTCATATGGCGTGCTTGAATGTTATATTGTTATGTTACAGGATGAGTATGATTTTGTAATAAAAAGGGGAGCATTATTTGTGCCAAACTTTGTATTTGAGTATGCATACAAGTCAGGCATAGAAGGATTACTTTTTTCACTATAGATATATTTTAATCTTTCAAAAATACCAAAAAAAAAAAAAAAACCCAAACAAACAAACCCACAGACCTCTGAAAGAAAGAAGTATGACACTTCAAGGTGTCAGTCTCAAAACCAAGACTACAACTCTTCTACAGGGTTAAATTAGATCTATTTGCTTGAAAGAAAGTCACATTTTCTAATAGGGCTTTTATATTTAAGTTGATTTAACATTGAGTTCTGCAAAGTTGCATAAAGAAAAATGATAAGAAAAACGCCATTTTTAAATTTATTTTGCTACATGTGGGTACTATAAACTGGAGTACTAAAACTTATTTTCTTCCTTCCTTAGGTCAGTCAGTTGATGTAACATATTGGCTTCTATCCCTATATTGTAACCTTGGACTACATATATCATCAGTGTCCAGTCACCTGTCAAATGCTTGCAGGGTTTGGGCAGGGGAGAACAGGAATAGAAATTTCGAATGACTGCAAAATTCATCCTTCTTTTAGAATACAATTTAAAAGGCTTATTTTCCTCATGGTAAGCCAAGGGGAAAGTTATGGTTTATTATTAGATACCCAATAAATAAACATTTTACTTGTAGAAAAAGGTAGTATATACAAATAACATCATTTGACCAGAGAAGCGACTTCACAACTTGATCTTTGAATCTTCAAGGGCTTTTTTTCCTTTAATTAATCACATAATATTAATTATATTAAACATAAAATCACTGTTTCTTTAAATATTTTGATCATTTGGCTTTCAGTGAAGCTACACTTATTTCTTTTTACTGGCTATTCTCGGCCTCCTGACATTCACTCAGCAATGTCTGTGTGACCTTGAACAACTAAAATAACCTCTCTGGGTCTCACATCTGTAAAAGACATTTTTAGCATAGTCATCGCTCACTAAATAATTATTGTATATCGTTCGTTGTTACTACCACAAAGGCTCAGCTCCGCGTGTCCGCGCTTGCCCGGCTTGAGGCGAACCCACCACACCCCGGAAAAGGGCGAGCAGCGTCGGGAACACGGAACAGAGTAATTGAGCAACGCTCCTCACGCCCAGAGGTAGGCTGACAATCCGGGTGCAGTTCTGCCTAGACCGCGCGAAGAGAGGGTAGGCAGTTCCAGTCCAGGCGAGAGACCGCCTCCTTCAAGGAAACGGACTCAGTAGCACTTCACAGCCATTTCCGGCTTGGCGAATCTTTCCTTTCATCCTCTAACTGCACTTTCGGAAAATCATGGAGTCTAATATTTCACTCTGGAACCTCTGTATTCCCGTCATCTCCTCCTCATTATAACTCAAGTTGAAGGCAAAAATTAATCTTGGAATTATTAGACATACCTGGCTACAAAAAAGGAGCACGTGAGCGGACCCAACGAAAGTACCTGACGTAAGCATCTCCGCCCCTTCCTCGCCGGCCGGAAGTTGCAGGACTGAATGGGACCCAGAGCCGGTAGCTGCACCCATTCTGTTTCCACCTGAGGCGTTGCAGCTGCCTATCCCGTCAGCCGCTGGGCCACCAGGTCCATGTGGAGGCTCCCAGGTGCCCGCGCCGCGCTTCGTGGGGTCCGCGCGGCCGTGGAGCGGCACAGTCGGGCCGAGACGGCAACTGAGACGGGGCCGGGCGCGATGGAGCGCGCTGTAGTGCGCTGTGTGCCCTCCGAGCCTAAACTAAGCTTGTCGTTCGCCCTGGCCGACGGCAGCCACAAGAACATGCAGCGCGACCAAAGTGAGCCGCTGGGTCGAGCCCTCAGCAGGATTGCCACCAACGCCCTCAAAGGCCACGCTAAAGCAGCTGCCGCCAAAAAGAGCAGGAAGAACCGGCCAAACGCCAGCGGCGGCGTAGCCTGTTCCGGGCCTGGATCTGAGCCGGCTGCGGCCTGCGAGCCCGTGGTGAAGCTGTACTATCGGGAGGAGGCAGTGGCTGAAGACGTGCTCAATGTGGACGCCTGGCAGGATGGTGCTGTGCTGCAGATCGGCGATGTCAAGTACAAGGTGGAGCGCAACCCGCCCGCCTTCACCGAGCTGCAGTTGCCACGCTATATCATGGCCGGCTTCCCGGTTTGCCCCAAGCTCAGCCTCGAATTTGGGGATCCCGCCTGCTCCCTCTTCCGCTGGTACAGGGAAGCCAAACCCGGGTCGGTGGAGCCCGAGGACGGGGGCCCCTCGTCATTGTCTCCCTCCTCGCCCTCTCCTAGTTGGACGGAAACGGGTGTGAACGAGCGCGTCTACACCCCGTCCAATGCAGACATTGGGCTACGGCTCAAGCTTCATTGCACCCCAGGCAATGGGCAGCGCTTCGGGCCTAGCCGGGAGTTGGAAAGTGTGTGCCCAGTGGAAGCCGGGCCCGGCACTTGCACCTTTGATCACCGGCATCTCTATACTAAGAAGGTGACAGAGGACGCTCTCATCCGCACGGTCTCCTACAACATCCTCGCTGACACGTATGCCCAAACTGAGTTTTCGCGGACCGTCCTGTATCCATACTGTGCCCCCTACGCCCTGGAGCTCGACTACCGCCAGAATCTTATCCAGAAGGAACTCACCGGGTACAACGCCGACCTCATCTGTTTGCAGGAGGTTGACCGCAACGTGTTTACTGACAGTTTGGTCCCGGCTCTCGAGGCCTTTGGGCTGGAGGGCGTATTTCGAATCAAGCAGCAGGAAGGCCTGGCTACTTTCTACCGAAAGTCCAAGTTCAGCCTCCTTACCCAGCATGACATTTCTTTCCATGAAGCCCTGGAGTCCGACCCACTTCATAAAGAACTGCTGGAGAAGTTAGTTTTGTATCCATCGGCACAGGAGAGGGTGCTCCAGAGATCTTCTGTCCTTCAGGTAAAGTAGCTTCACCAGTCTCTTTACATACTCGTCCATTTTTAGGGCCCTGGAAAAGGAGTAGGGTGTGGGGCTGCTTATAATTGAGATGAAACCATTGAGATTTTACTGAAAGGTGTTTGCTCTTGTATCTTCAACACAAAGGTTAGCCTTCATTCATTCATTTAGCAGATACTTATTCAGCTGTTATTCTTCCCATTTTATAAATGGGGAGATGGGCAAATTTACTTAAGTTCACACAAGTGTGGAGCTAGGATTCTTATAGTTATATATTCCATTATCACTGGGTAGGGTATTAACTGCTTAGCTTAAGCTATGTTGATTTTTTTAAGTTGACTTTTAGAGAGAAAGGAAGAGGGAGGGGAGAGAGACATCCATTTGTTGTTCCATTTGTTTATGCATTCATTGGTTGTTGTATGTCCCCTGACCAGGGATTGGCAACCTCGGTGAATCAGGATGGTGCTCTAACCAACTTTGCTACCTGCCCAGGGCAGGCTATCTTATGTTTCTTAAAAACATATTTATCTTGTGTTTGTCCAGAGTTTTTAGGTAATTCGTTTTGTGCAAAGTAAGATGAGTAGCTACTTTTTTTTCAGCACCTACCATGTTTCATGAACTTCCATGTAAGCTCATTTAATTGAATCCACACCATGATTCCACTTATAGGGGAATAATTGTCTTTTTTTTCTTTAAACCAATGACAAAGCTGTTTTAGGAAACAAGTGTCTTTCCAGATCACGTTGCTGTAAATGGTAGAGTGGGTATTCAGACCTGGGTCTGCCTCACTCCAAAGCCTGCACTATCTCCAACCTTGGTGTTGTCATCTAAAGTATATTCTTTTTATGTTACCTATATATGCTGGGCTGTTACTAAAGCCATGTTACCCTTTGTACTATTTATTTATATAGTAATCCCTTGTAGCCATGGTTTCAGTTTCCTGCACTCTGAAAGTACAAGATGAGAACTTTTGGAAATAAACTATTCATACATACTATTAATAAATTGCTTGCTGCTCTAAGTAGCATGATGAATCTCATGCCCTTCTGTACCATCCAGCTTAGGACATGAGTCATCCCTTTGCCCACCATATTCATGCAGTATAGGCTACCTATCCATCGGTCACTTGGTAGCCGTCTTGGGCATCAGATGGATTGTCTCGGTGTCACAGTGCTTGTGTTCAAGTAACCCTTATAGTAGACTAATGCTGTGTCACAATGCCTTCATCTTCACCTCACTTCATTTCCTCAGGTAGGGTGAGTACAATGCAGTATTTTGAGAGAGAGATACCACATTCACATTACTTTTATTACAATATATGCAGTGTTATAATTGTTCTGTTTTATTATTAATCTCTTACTTTGCCTAATTTATAATTTTAAACTTCATCATAGGTATGTACATATAGGAAAAAAACATAGTGTATACTAGATCTGTCCAGAAGGTATCTAGGCATGTAATATGAAAAGTAGAGACATTTCTTAAGAAGATGCAAAAAACATTGTACATAGGACAATGACATCTCAGTCCCCTTCATAATAGGTACCTGGGAACCTCACACAGTTCTCCCAGTTGCCATCAGGTGCCCCATTGTATTTTCTTGAATCTCCTGGACAATCTGAAATCTCTTTCCTTTCAAAGGTGGTTTTAGTTTTGAAAAAGCCAGAAGTCACAGGGTGTCAAATCTGGGCTTTAGGGGGCTGGGCCACCTGGGTGATTTGACATTTCACCAAAACTTTCTGCATGAGTTGTGATATATAAATGGGTGCATTGTTGTGATGAAGCTGCCAATCACCAGTTGCCCACAGCTGTGGCCTTCTGAATCATCCCAGTAATTTCTGTGGAAGAATGATCAAGCTTATTGCAAAATTTGATGCGGGTTCTTTGCTCTACTCAGTCGTTTTGAATGCAATGGCCACACAGTACACATGCTCACTCAACGGCATCTACTGCCCCCACTGACTAGTACAGTGAAGTCATTATTCACACATGTGCATTCCAGTCCACTCTCCTTGTCTGCTAGGTTACATCAATGTCACACAAACCATTCTTGGTATATTAACAATGGCTAGACTTCCTGGACAGACTTTATATATAGGTTTAGGTTTCAGGCATCCACTGAGGATCTTAGAACATATCTTCCCTGGATAAGGGGGCACTTCTGTATTCAAAAACTTTTAACAAAAGTTAAATTTCATAATTATGATCATAGTTCATCAGTATGGGGAGGATATAGAGTAAAATGTTACTTCATGTAGTCTTGGATAAAAATTTCAGAAGATTGGGAGATAGCAACTGAAGTCTTGCCACTTTCTGTATGTTTTAGATTTCTGTTCTTCAGTCTACAAAGGACTCTTCTAAAAATATATGTGTCGCAAATACCCATCTCTACTGGCATCCCAAAGGTAGGTTTTATTGGTTTTCACCACAACTTATACATGGTAACTTAAGGTCAATTAAGCTGTTTTACACAAATATATTTTTTCTTTCAGTTTTATTCAGATATAATTGACATACAGCATTATACAAGTTTAAAGTGCACAGCATAATGACTTACATATGTTGCAAAATGATTACAACAAACTTAGATACCCCCAAAAATGGTTTTTTTCTTGTGATGAGAATTTTCAGGTTTTGCTTTCTTAGCAACTTGCAAATGTGCCATACATACACCAGTGTTAACTATAGTGTTCATGTTGTATTTATCTTATAACTGGAAGTTTGTACCTTTTGACCACCTTCATCTAATCTCCCACCCACACACAAATTTATTTCAATGTCACCCAGATGTATTTTGTGAGTTTCTTTCTTTCTTTTTTATCTTAAAGGCAACTTTAAAAAGTATTTATTGATGTTTTTTATATTCATAGGTGGGTACATTCGTCTCATTCAAATGGCAGTAGCCTTGGCTCACATTAGACATGTCTCATGTGATCTGTATCCTGGCATACCAGTTATATTTTGTGGGGACTTTAATAGTACCCCATCAACGGGAATGTATCATTTTGTCATCAATGGCACCATTCCAGAGGATCATGAAGACTGGGCTTCCAATGGGGAAGAGGAACGATGCAACATGTCTCTTACCCATTTTCTGAAACTGAAAAGTGCTTGTGGTGAACCTGCTTACACAAATTATGTTGGTGGCTTTCATGGATGTCTGGATTACATATTCATTGACTTAAATGCTTTAGAGGTTGAACAGGTGATTCCACTACCTAGTCACGAAGAAGTTACCACCCACCAGGCCTTACCTAGTGTTTCCCATCCCTCTGATCACATAGCACTTGTATGTGATTTAAAATGGAAGTAGATTTGTGTTTAATGGAATTTTAAGTCTGCTTTAGTAAGGGAAATTAAATATGATTCAAAGTTTATGTGTAACCTTCAAAGAGGAAAACTAGACACTAACTTCTAAGTTCTTACCCAACTGGTTATATTCTTCATTACATGACTCTTCATAATCTTTGCATAATATGGTTTCTCTGCCCTTTTTTGCCTACACTTGGAGGAAAAACAAATATATTTATGACTGGCAGGGAACATTGAATTATTGTGCGCATTTTATAAGTACTTTTTTTTTTTAGTCTAGTAATTAAGAATTTTGTAAAAAACCATTTGAATGATGCTGTAATTTTTCTATCATAACACATTTAAAATTGAATCATGTTTGTATAATTAGGGGTAAAATGCATACAAGTTCAGGTGAGAGGCCTAAGTTCCAATACATGGAAGGAGTAACATTAGTGTTTACCTCTACCTCAGTTTGGTTAGCAATTAATACAACTTTAGAGCTTTAACAAAGGATTAAAATATACTGTCACTGATTGCTATTGCTTCTCATCTTTCATTTTGCAATGAACATTTTTATTCTGTTATTAGGATTTTAGTTGTCAGTGTATGTTACAAATGAACATTCTCAGATGCTCTTTCTTACTGCAGGTCATTTTAACTTTTAGGATGCAAGCACAATTTAGTATTCAGAGTGAATAACAACAAAGTCAACTTGATCCCTTTGTCTTTACTCTTGCCCATGAAAAGTGTTCATAAATTAACATGGAATTTGACCATGTGATTTGTGAGAAACTACTGATGTGGGCTTTAAATTTTGACTGAACTATTGAGGCTTTCTGTGCTAGATGTACTTTTAAAATTGCTGGTTTATAAATAGAAAGGGGAGCCATGGGGCTTTTGAGCATCTCAGAAATAAA
Organism: Tonatia bakeri; assembly: GCA_004024845.1. Classification (NCBI taxonomy): domain Eukaryota; kingdom Metazoa; phylum Chordata; class Mammalia; order Chiroptera; family Phyllostomidae; genus Tonatia; species Tonatia bakeri. The sequence continues at coordinate 44,494 of PVIA01009975.1, read as the reverse complement.
CTATTACTTGTGTAGGCTTCAGTATTATATTTGAGTTACAAGGGTTCGTTGTATATATATATAAGTTATATACTGAAAAAGTTTTTTTTTAATATGAAGCCAATCATTTTAAAATTAGAAATTAGTTTTACTGTTTAGTGTTTAGCCTAGAGTGGTAACCAAACTTTTCTAATTCATTTATCACCATACTTAATTTGTTATGCTTTAGCTGTTGCTTTTTTGATTGTTCAGGAAAACTGTAATGTTATCTTGTTTCTGCTTTTAATTTCTAGCTTAGATATTAAAAGGCCATATACTTCAAGAAGAACTCAGATTTTCCACAGTTGTGAGAGCCTTTGTTCCATTCTTTCACCTCTAAACTCAACACCATAAGAACTTAACTCTTTTGATAAAGTAGGCTATACTTTCATGTTCTGCTCACCATCCAGTGTATTGTTAACTCTTAGTTTAGTATGTTTGAGAATGAGAGGGTTTTACATGTGCCTCAGATTGAACCTTAAAGTACTTAACAGTCCTTGAGGAGAAAATTAAGGTAGCAGTTTCTTGGGATCTTCTTTAGAAAAAGCTATAAATGAAAAATTGATGTTACTGAATTGTGCTTTCCTAACTAACGTTTTTTAAAGCATTTAAACATCAGTTTATAAATATGTAAATATTAAAGCCAGAATTTTATTCTTTTGGAAAAATATTTTTCTTTTTAAAATTTTGTTTTGGTCTGCTTTCAAATAAACATGTTAACAGGGCTCTTAACAGAAACTTGAGAGAAAACAAAAAGCTTCTAAGCAAAAAGTTAAACACTTTGAAAAAAATTGTTACATGACATATACTCATATCCATGAGGAAAACGTACAGGTTCTATATTCATAGCATAGCTAGCTAAATTGAACTCTGGTCAGAAAAACTCTAAGCACTTATCAAAAATTCCACATATGGAGTCTTTAATTTTTTTATTTGCTGACTAAACTGTAATCAGATTGTATGCAAGCATTTCAAAATATTTGAATATAGAATATTATGAAGTGCCACATACTCTGGTTAAATCTTTAATATACAGATATGTTAGTATGATTGGAGTCCAAAAGCAGGGAATACTAGAAAGCTGAATAAATAGCATACCAAAATTTCCTTGTAATCAAGTCAGAATAAAGCATCATTCAGAAATGTTTGTGTCTAAGCCACCTTTATGACTTACTTTTTGAATTACTTTTGGATTTTTAGTACATTTAATTTTCATAAAATACGGAAAGTCTGTCAACTCTGTGGTGAGCCACTTTTTAAGATATCATTAGTTCTTGCTGTAGGAATTAACATTTTAAAACTTTATATTGATTATAAATTACTAAGAATTTATAGAACACATTATCATGTTCATTGAACTTTTGCACAGTTGCCACTAGATGTATACACTGGTCGTTCATAATTCATTAGCAAACACATCATTTCTGGCTATAATGTAATTTTCTTTAAAATTCTGAATACTAACATCAGTTGTTTCAAATTTCCAAGATTTTCACTGGGTGATAACATCTGGGAGAATTAAGGCCTTATTATCCTCAGAATGTGGTGGTTTCATTCTAGAGGTAGATCTCTGAGGAACATAATATAGGGAAGTCAGGGTCCAAATAATACTACTGTGGGAAGATTCTGGTAGAAACTGACACCTTTAGATTTCATATTCACCGGTTATGAAATTTAGGCAGAGGTTCCCTGTAAAGTAGTTTGAGACAAAAACCAAAACCCATATATATAATGTAGGGTAAAAGTTTGCACTGCTAGTTTATCACAAGACCCACATGACAACTCAATAGGGAAAATCTTTCCTCTAAAAAAAATTGATGCTGATTTTCATAATTCAAAAACATTTTGTTTTGAAATTTTTAATATTTTGCTCAATATAGTACTGGGGGAATGCTATCTAGATTTCATTTTGGGAGAGGAAACAACTCTTAAGAGCTTGTTAAACTATTGTTAATACTGCAATTCATAAAGTGGTCCACTTTATGAGAAAGTTCATGCTTTTAACAAAGTATTGGAGTTGTATTAATTTGAGTGATTTTTGTGGCACTAACTTCAGAATACCAATTCTATATTCTGAGATGACAATACCAAAGCATTTTTTTAACTGAAGTGCCATGCACATAAAACTAACCATTTTAAAGTGTGTGATTCCATTGTATTTAGTACATTCATGGTGTGCAACCATGATCTCTAGTTCAAAAACATTTTCATCACCTCAAAGGAAACCCGTTATCTATTAAGCAGTCTCTTCCCCATTCCCTCCCATCCAGCCCTTGGAAAATACTGCTTTGTGCCTCAGTGGATTTCCTGTTCTGAATATTTCATATAAATGGAATCATGTAATATGTGACCTTTTTTATTGGGCTTCTTTTACTTAGCACAATGTTTTTAAGGCTCGATGTTGTATCAGTACTTCATTCCTTTGTATGGCCAAATAGGATTGCATTGTATGGTCATACTATATTTTGTTTATCCAAATGGACATCTGGATTATTTCCACCTTTTGGCTTTTGTGAATAATGTTACTATTGTTACAGTACAAAAGGGGGGGCCAAGGGCAGCTGAGGCAATATACTATTACCCAAAAGAAAGCCCCTAGGTTCGTTATGTCCGCCACCAAAGGAAAGACATCTCTCAATGCCCGAGATTCGTGAAAGGAAAAGGAATTTAACAAACTAAATTTCTTCACAAATGCACACAGTTCTCCCAGCACCCTCCACGTGGCAAAAGGGAGCACTTCCAAAGCCTTGTGGTCCTGTCTCTCACCCAAGCCTCATGGTCCCAACCAAGACACCAAAGCCACATGGTCCTAAACAGACCCGTGGTCCTAAACAGACCTGTGGTCCCAAAAAGAGAGATACCCAATGGCTGCCGTGCCTCCGTTTAAATCCCAGCGCCAGTCTTCCTCTGTGGCCTCATTTCCAGCTCCTCACGATTGGCCACAGCTGCCAGCATTCTGGGCAGGTGTGGCCCTGTGGTGTGGAGCCAATTATCTCCAAGCTCTTCTGGACCCTATTACAAATCCCTATTTGGGGCTTCCCTCTTGGCTGCACCCTGTTACACTACGAACATTTGTGTACAAGTTTTGCTTGGGTGTGTTTTCACCCAAGCAAATCTTGGGTGAAAACATTCTTTCTGTCATATCCCTAAGAGTGATTGCTGGGCTATATGGTAAATGTGTTTTAACTTTTTGAGAAACTGCCAAAATGTTTTCCAGAGTGGCCACACCAGTTTACATTTCCCACCAGCAATGTATGAGTTTTAATTTCTCCATATCCTCACCAACTTACTGTACATTTCTTAAATTCTAGCTATTGAAGTGGATGTGGGTGTTATCTCTTTACCAATGAATCATAAAATTTAGTCCAATCATGTTGTTGCAGTCATGAACTAGTTATTCACAATGGATTATACAACCTCCCTTTAAAAAAAAAAAAAAAGCTCATCTTCAGCAGTTCCTACTTATTTTTACAAGCTTGTGTCAAGTTAGAAAGGTCAGTCTCATTGCTTCTTTTGAAAAGATTTGGGAAGAAACAAGGTTACAAAAACAAAAAAACCAAAGCCCTGGAATGTAAGTCAACTAGAAAGAATAGAAACCTAGGAGAAAGAAGGAAGGAAGGAATTTTTAAAACGTGGTTCTACTTCAGTGATTTCAGAGAATGAATTCAAATTTGCTTACTAGTTTGGCTTTTAAATACTTCAGCCCTGTTCCACTATTACCCACCACTTTTAAAAATCCCAATTTAGGTACAGAGTAGCAGCAGATGGCAAGAATTCCTAAATACTAATTCCTGAGAAAACTGAGATGGCTATGTATAAATCTACCTTACCAAGTTATAATCATTAAAAAAAAAAGACTAAGACCTGGCTGGTGTGGCTCAGCAGTTTGCTGCCTGGGAACTAAACAGTTCCCATTCCCAATCAGGGCACTTGCCTGGGTTGCTGGCCAGGTCCCCAGTAGGGGGTGCTTGAGAGGCACCCACACATTGATGTTTTTCTCCCTGTCTTTCTCCCTCGCTTCCCCTCTCTAAAAATAAAATAAAAAGGCTAAACTCTGATTATTAAATAGCTTAGGTTTTGAAAAGAAGCCCTAAATTCAATTTTATAAGTTGCCCATCTTTGCAGGATATTGAATCATATTAAAGCCAGGTACTAAAATTAGCATTCTGTATGATAATCTTTAAATTGTAGGCCTTAAAAATGCTAAATCTTTTATTTCAGTTGACTGCCACCCTCAATATAACTAGAAATAATAACTGGGTTCATTCTGCTGACAAATAGATTGTCAAAATTCATGTTCATATTGTCACTATTTTACTCACAGTTTTCAATTTCTTTGAGAAACTTCACTAAACAAATTGAATCATCTCCATCTTCTGTATATTTTGTGTTGATTGTATGTCAAAGGGTTTATACAATGCAATCCATTTTGCCCAGTAATTCACTTTAGTGATGTTATCTTGAGTGTTACTGAAGTATATCTCCTTACTGTGTTGACCTATCTGTAGTTTGCATTTTTGCTGATTTCATCTCCCATTTGTGTTCTGTAATTGAAATCAGCTCAGTAGGGAATTGTTAAGGCTTTACTTATTTAGTTGGTTGCTTTATACTGGATGACCAATATATATACTTGTCAAAGTATTGCATATAATCTTCATTTCCCCTATGGAATAGTTTGAAGGAATGGTGTATCCAGGGATACAATCATTCAGAAACAACGCCAGCCCTCAAAAAATCTGAGTGAAGTATATAGTGTTTTTGGTATCAAACCAAAGATGTTCCTAAAGCTCTAGAATTTTTAAGTACTGTAAATAATATAATTGTATTACTTTTTAAAAATATATATATATACCTAAAGAAATCTACCTTTTTTGCATCCTGTTTTGTGTCCTTTTCTAAGTTGAAAGAATCCCATGATGCTTTGGTATTTTGATCCAAAATTGATGTTTTTGTTTTCTCTTGAAGGTCTCTTTGTCACTTCATGTCAACTGAATTGACAAGGACTGACCCCCAAAAGAAACCCCATGTTCATTAGCAGTTACTCCCCAATATCCCCTTCCCCTCAACTACTGGGAACCACTTACCTTTTTGTCTATTCATTTGCCCATTCTGGACATTTCATATAAATGCAATCACACAATTATGTAGTCTTTGTGACTGGCTTTCACTTACTATGTTTTTAAGGTTATTCCATGCTTTGGTTTGTATCAGCACTTTGTTCCTTTTCATAATGAATACTATTCCATTGTATGGACATACCACATTTTATTTATCCATTTATCAGTTGATGGATATTTGGATTGTGTCCACTTTTTGGCTTCTATGAATAATCCTGTACATTTGTGTACAAGTTTTTGAGTGATTATATGTCTTCATTTCTCTTTGACATATATTTAAAGTAGAATTGCTGGACCATATGGAAAATGTTTAACCTTTTGAGGAACTGCCACTGTTATTATCCAAAGCAGTTATACCATTTTGCATTCCCACCAGCAATGTATGAGGGTTCCAGTGTCACCAACACTTATCTTTTGGTTACAGCTATCCTAGTGTGAAATGGCACTTCATTGTGGTTTTGATTTGCATTTCCCTGATGGCTAATGATGTTAGGCATTTTTTTATGTGCTTATTGGCCATTTATATGTCTTTGGAGCCCTTTTTAAAAATTGAGTTGTCTTTTTAGTGTTTAAAAGCCCACTCCCCCTTTCAAATCATCATCCCTCTCCTCTTTAGGGCTCTCCAAAGAACAAAGCTTGTTCGGTCTGTAATACATTCTTAACCCATCCTTAAAAAACAAAAATCCTGATCGAAATACTGATCAGTTCTTAAGATCTAGCTCCCTGTCTGCAGATGGCAGTGCTAAGCTCCATGACCCCAACTGAGTACTTAGGCACCCAATATAATTTCATACCATGTGAATAATGCAGAAATCCCTAGCAAGCTGAGTAAGGCACCTGACTCAACTGTCCTTTAAAACACAAGGGACCTTGCAGGTATCTACTTATTAGTAAAGCCACCTTAATTATTCTTTACCTGAGTCCAGGTTGTTGGTTTTGCTATTGATTTCTAACAATCTTTGTTACTAGAATATAACCACTTAAGCATTTTATATGGTTTGTGGAAATAAGGTAAAGGGATATTTGTCTAAAAGTAGCACAGTAATAAACAAAAACAGCCAAGTAACCTTCCCGTAATGGTAACTTCCTTTAAGTTAGGCAGCTGAATAACTGGAAAAAAATTTATCAAGAATATATTCATGCTTAAATGACTCAGGAGTAGACTATAGGCAAGTCTTAAATCAGTCTGATGTTTATATTAATACAGCCTGTAAAATATTTAAATGATCTTAATGAGATTAAAAACATTAAGCTAGTATTTCATTCCTAATATTTTCCTAAAAATAAGCTAATTATAAGTAAATGTCATTTGAGAAGAGTTCTTAGTATGCCAATACTATCCCAACACTCACTCTGCTGATCCTTGGAAAAGGTAAACTACTGGCAGTAGATTATTTCTAATCACTGTCTCATAATTCAACCTTCAGACTCTGGAACTGCTTAATTTTTCCCTATAACTCAGTGGTCCCCAACGTTTTTGGCACCAGGGACTGGTTTTTTGGAAGGGGATGGAGGAGGCAGAGCTTATATAAGCCTCCCTCCTCCCGGTACCTGTCCCAGGCCCTGTGGTTGGGGACCCCTGCTATAACTGATCTTCAGGTAATGTTCTTGAAGATTTACCAACCATTTACTCTTTATTACTCAATCTAAGTTTTCATATTAATTCTGCCAGTTGGTAACTAATATTTACATTAAAGAAATCTTGATCCATGACAACAGAAAGCATAAGCACTTGTTTCCAGTGACAAGTCAGATACACTTTCATCTCCATGACCAAGAACCAGAAATTCCACATTTAAGAAAGTTTAATCCAGGACTTTTGGTTTCTGGTCTGGCATGTAAGAAGTTTGGAAGTAGCCACTCTACCCTAACAAGAAGTAAAAAACTCAAAAAACTGAAAAAACCAACAACTATTCTTAGATCCAAGAGAAATGTCACAGGACAAACAAACCAGGGCTCCCCAAATTGGGGAGACCAACAGGTGAATACAGAGTCACAACTTAAAGGGACAGAAACTTCTGTAGGAACCAGTGCCAGGTAGGGAAACCCAAACTGTAATTAAGGAATTGCTGGAGGTTCACTGTGGCTAACTGAAAGTTAAAAACTTCAGGGGAACACAGTAATGGCTGGGAGGGCATATACTTCTGTGAGTTTTACCTCCTGGATTTCTACCAGCTTCTCACAGTGAATATTGGAGAAAAATCTCCTCATTCTTCCAGCAGGAGTCGGAGAAAGGAACCATTTTCAAAAATGCCAGAGCATCCTGTTCTTAACAAGTTCTGCCCTCAGGAGAAACTAACCAGGCCCTAGTTTACAGGGGGTTTATCAGAGCCTAAGGAAATACTCATCTCCAGCCCACTGTAGCCCTCCTGTCCAATCTAAGGAAGAGAAAAAATACTGAAAAACACATGTGAAATGCACAGTCCAGAGACTAAGACCTAATGGAACTATAGAATGCTTCCTCTATCTCCACACCTTACCCTGACATTACTAAAGCCCTATTTACAGTTCTTTTTACCCAATCGTACATCATGTCCAGTGATAAAAAAAATTACAATACTACTAAAAAGCAAAAAAGTTTGATGAGAGCGATCATCAGAACCAGACTCAAATATGGCAGGGATAATAGAATTACCATACCAGTATTTAAAAACAATTATAATGATGTTGAGGGCTCTAAAGGATAAACAATATACAAGAGCAAATGGGCAATGTTAGCAAAGATGGAAATTATAAACAGTAAAAAATAAATGCTAGAAATAAACATTGTTACAAATGAAGATGCCTTTGGTGGACTTATTAAAAGATTTGGCACAGCTAAAGAAAGAATCTCTGAGATTGAGGATATCTCAACAGAACCTCCAAAACTAAAAAGCAAAGTGGAAGAATAGACCAAAAATAATAATAATAATAAACCCAAGTCAAACAAATTCAAATTATCCAAGAACTGTGGGATAACTACAAAGGGTGTAATATATGTAATAAGAATACCAGAAAGGGATGATGCACAGAATATTTGAAACAATAATGACCGAGAATTTCAAGTAAATGTCAGGCACCAAACCGTACATCAAAAAATAAATAAGACCAAGTAGGATAAATGCCAAATAACCTACACCTATGCATTATCATTTTCAAACTACAGAAAATCAAAGGAAAATATCCTGAAAGAAACCAGAAGGAAACAACACCTTACCCAGAGACCAAAGAATTACATCTGGCTTCTCAGAAACCATGCCACCAAAAAGAGAGATGGAGTGAAGCCTTTTTAAAAGTGTGTGTGTCAGGGGGCCTCCACCAACCTACAATTCTGTAATCTAAAAATTTGTCTTTCAAAAGTGAAGGAGATGGTGGGGAGAAAATGTAGACAACTGTAACTGAACAACAATAAAGTAACTTTTTTTAAAAATGAAGGAGAAATACAGACTCGCAAACAAAAATGGAGGAAATTTGTTGCCAGTAAACCTGTCCTTGCAAGAAATGTTAAAATAAGTTCTTTAGAAAGAAAATGACACAGCAGAAACTTGGATCTACTTTTTCTTATTCCTAAATGATCTAACACATAAATTTGTTCAAAAGAATAACAGCAATACTGTATTTAACTTTGTATGCTTATATATATGTGAAGTGAATAACAACAATGATATGAAGAACTGGAAGAATTAGGATTACTTTGGTATTATTAAAGCATAGGTACCTCAAAGATATTGTAGGTTTGGTTCCAAACCACTACAATAAGCAAGTATTTCAATAAATCAAGCTGTAATCTTTAAACTGGTGTAGTGTCTTCCTTTAATTTGTAAAAAACACATCTGTGAAGTGCAATAAAACAATGTATGCCTGACTTCCACTACCCACGAAGGGTTTGGTGTTATTTTAAGTGGACTTGGATTAGTTGTAAACAACTTCAAGCTCCAGGGCAACTCTAGAGAAGTTTTTAAAACTGTAACTGATATATTAATAAAGAAGAGAAAAGATAATCACATATAGTGCTCAATTAAAACCACAAAGGGCAGAAAAAAATAGAAAGCTAAAATAGAAACAGGACAGTGCAGCAATTAGAGAAATTACAAGTATGGTAGATATTAATCCAACTATGTCAATAATCACTTTAAACAACAATGGTCTAAATGCACCAAATATAAGTCAGGTTGTTAGGTGGATCAAAAACAAGACCCAGCTATATATTGTCTATAAGAGGCCCACTTTAAATGTAAATATAAAGACAAATATAGATTAAAAGTAAATAGATATCAAGAGAAGACAAGCCATAGACTGGAGGAAAATATTTGCAAAATACACACATCTGATAAAGGACTACTATCCAAATATACAAAAACTCCCAAAACTCAACAAGGAAATGCAATTAAAATATGTACCAAAGACCTAAACCCTACCAAAGATATACAGATGGCAAATAAGCATGTGAAAAGATGCTGCACACCATATGTTATCAGAAAAACACAAATTAAAATGAGACAGCACTACACAGCAAGTAGAATGTCCCAAATCTAGAACACTCAAATCCAAATGCTGGTCAGGATGTGGAGCAACAATAACTCTCATACATTGCTGGTGGTAATGCAAAAATGGTATGGCCACTTTGGAGAGTTTGATGGTTTCTTACCAAACTCAACACTTGTGCCATTACAATACAGCAATCATGCTCCTTGGCACCCAAAGGAGTTGAAAATTTATTTCCATACAAAAACCTGCACATGGATGATTCTAGGAGCTTTATTCATAATTGCCAAAACCTGGAAACAACCAAGATGTCCCTCAGTAGGTAAATGGATAAAAAATGGTACATGAGCTATCAAGCCATGAAAAGACATGGAGGAAGCTTAAATGCCTGTTATTAAGTGAAAGAAGCCAATATGAAAAGGCTACATGATTCCAACTATGTAATATTCTGGAAAAGGCAAAACCATGGAGGCAGTGAAAAGATCAGTGGTTGCCAGGAGAGAGGAATGAATAGGTGGTGCTCAGAGGACTTTTAGAGCAGTGAAAATAACTATACTATCACAATGGATATGTATTACACATTTTTCCAACCCCATAGAATGTATAAAACCTACAGTGAATCCTAATGTAAACTATGGATTTGAGGTGATTATGATTGGTCAATATAGGTTAATCAATTTTAACACTATACCATTCAGATAGGGATGTTAATAATGGGAGATGCTCGGCATGTGTGGGGGCCTGTGTGGGAGTATATGGTAAATCACTACCTTCCTCATTTTTTTTGTGTGAATCTAAAAATACTCTTAAAAAAGGTCTTTAAAAAAGTAAATGGATGGAGGAAGATATACCATGCCAACACTAATAAAGCAGTAGTAGATATACTGAATTTCAGATAGTCTTCAAAACAAGGAAAGTTAAGGAGGGATAAAGATGGGGCATTTCAGGATAAAGGGGTCAGATCTCCAACACCTAACAATTTTTAATGTGTATGCACCTAACAACAGAATGTCAGATTACATGAGGTAAGGCAAAAACAAAATATTACAAGGAGAAAAATAAGGTGTGGCAAATAATAATACAAGAATAAGTTCTTGTATTTTGTGTACTCACAACTGTAAACCTAATTTTGCCCCATCTGTATATGAACCCACTATAGAGACTTCAATACCCTTTATCAGAATGGACTGATCAAGAATGCAGAAATCAGTAAGGACATAGTTGAAATCAACACCCTCAACAATCAACTGGATGTAACTGACTATATAGACTACCTCACCCAACTGAGTACACATTCGTCTCAAGCTTATGTAGAACATTCACCAAGACAGACCACATTCTGGACCATAAGCACACCTTCACAAATTTAAAAGAAATCATAGTGTCTACTCTCAGTCTACAGTAGAATCATAGAATATATCAAAAACAGAAAGCTGGAAAATCCCCCAAACACAGACTAAACACAATTCTAAATAAGACACAAAGGAGAATCTTAGAGAAATTATAAAATGTTTTGTAATGGAAAAAGAAAAAACATCAGATCTTCTGGAATGCAGTGAAAGAAGTGCTTGGAAGGGTATTTATAGCATTGAATTCATATATAGGTTTCTACCACTATCTGCAAGTAGAGTGTTCCTATGAAACCTTTCACAGCTGAAATGACACAGTGAATAGTTTATTCCAGTTTATGTTCTGCCACTTTGCTTTTACAAAATACCTACATTAGGAAGGTAATGATGGCTTTACTTAGAAAAAAGACACTTCAGATTTCTTTCACTTTGTGAAAACAGGTACTAATGTAGGTCTTCCTTTAACATGTAAGTGGCAGAACATAAACTTTTGGAAAGCAGGTGATACCTGTATTAGAATCTAAAATCAATCATCTAACTTTCATCTTAGGAAACTAGAAAATAAGGACCAAATGAAATCCAACATAAGCAGAGAAAAAAGTAATACAGCAGAAATCAAGGAAATTAAAAACAAAATTAATAAAAATCAACTAAACCAAAAGATGTTTTTTAAGACAAGTAAAACTGGTGAGCTTCCAGACTAAGAAAGAGGACACATATCAGAAGTGAAAGCTGGGACATCACTAGATTCCATGGACTTTCAAAGAATGTTTCGTCCCAATAAATGATCTGAAACTATTGCTACATGAGACGATTCTGTACATATGCTAAAGAAAACTGGAAGTCTCTGTGAGTGAAACACTGATACTCTGGAAATTTAAGATAACATATTTCACTTAAGTTTTATTTTTCAATCAAGAATATGTAAAGTGAAGGGGGAGGAATCCATGGAAACATAAATATGCAACAAAAGATCAAGATACTACACAGAAAAGCAACTTCAGTGAAGTTAGGCAAAAGAAAATGGGGAATACTGTTATGGACATTTAAAAAAACCTTATAAAAGGGATAGAAAATAGATAATGGTTCTATCCTCAACTGTGATGCTGCTAGTCACCCTTTAAGGGAACCATAATTCCTCTTCAGTTTCTCTATTAACATGCTTAATAATTATTTAACAGAACACTTTTTCATCTAGGAATATAATCAACTGTTCTATATAATAGGAGAGGTCACAGAGGCCTCTTATTGACTGATGAACACCAAGTTTAACATTGATGTGAACAGTAAGCATTGAATCTTGATAGCATCAAGTATTTCATGAAAAAGTACTGCATGTGTCAAATTAGAACGGTGATACTGATTTTACATTTGCATTGTTTGAAAAGCATTGTAGGTGTTGTTACCTTTTCATTTTCCCTTTTACTCAACTTGACTCACTTCTATTTGGAAAAAAATAGAACCTCTCGTTTTTTAATTACATTTTATTCTTTATGCTATTACAGTTGTCCCAATTTTCCCCTTTTGCCCCCTTCCACATAGCACCCCCCACTCCCTCAGACAATCCCCACACCATCGTTCATGTCCATGGATCATGCATGTCCATGGTTCTTTGGCTACTCCATTTCCTATAATGTACTGTACATTATCTATAACTACCTGTTAGTACTTAATCCCCATTTCTTTACCCATTGCCCCCCCCACACCCCCACCATCTGGCAACCATCAAAACCCTCTCCATATCCATGATTCTCTGCTCTCATTTGCTTAGTTCAATTTTTTTAAGATTTTATTATTATTTTTTAGAGAGAGGGAAAGGGAGGGAGAGAAATATCAGTGTGTGGTTGCCCCCTCATGTGTCCTCTACTGGGGACCTAGCCTGCAACCCAGGCATGTGCTCTGACTGGGAATTGAACCAAAAACAGGCAGGCACTCCATCCACTGAGCCACATCAGCCAGGGTTAGTTTGTTTAAGATTCAATTGTTGATTATGTATTTTTTATTATTTTATTGTTTATAGTTTTGATCTTTTCCTTTCTCTTAAATAAGTCCCACTAACATTTCATATAATAATGGTTTGGTGATGGTGAACTCCTTTATTTTTTTGTCTGGAAAGCACTTTATCTGCCCTTTGATTCTAAATGATAGCTTTGCTGGGTAGAGCAATGTTGGCTGTAGATCTCTGTTTTTCATGACTGAATATGTCTTGCCAACCCCTTCTCGCCTGAAAAGTTCCTTTTGAGAAATCAGCTGAAAGTCCAATGGAAAGTACCCCGTAGGTGACTTCTCCTGCTTCTTATGATTCTCTATCTTTAGCTTTTGGCATTTTAATTATGATGTATCTTAGAGTGGGCCTGTTTGCATCCATCTTGTTTGCGACTCTCAGTGCTTCCTGGACATGTGTATTTCCTTCACCAAATTAGGGAAGTTTTCTTTCATTATTTTTTCAAATAGATGTCCAATTTTTTGCCCTTGTCTCCGTCTGGCACCCCTATGATGCAAGTGTTGGACAGCTTGAAGTTCTCCCAGAGGCTCCTTACTATACTGTTTTTATGGGTGTGTGTGTGTTTGTTTGTTTGTGAGGATGTGGGGTGGGGCTTCTTTTCTTGTTATTCTGATTTTTTTTTTTTTTGCTTGTGTTCCAAATCATTGATTTCTTAGCTTCTACTCTAGTTGTTTCCCTTTAAATTGTTCTTGATTTCAATTAGTGTATCCTTCATTTCTGACTGGATCTTTTTATGCTGTTGAGGTCATCACTAAGTCCCTTGAGCATCCTTATAACCAGTGTTTTGAACTTTGCATCTGATAGATTGCTTATCTCCATTTCATTTAGCTTTCTCCTGGAGGTTTGATCTTGTTCATTCACTTGGGCCATGGTCTTTCGCATTTTGGCAGCCTCCTGTTTGTTTCTATGTATGTATGTAGTAGTGCTACTATGACTTGTCTTGGTAGTGTGGCCTAATGTAGTAGGTGTCCTAAGAGTCCAGTGGCACAGCCTCCCCTATCACCCAAGTTGGGTACTTGAGGTGCGCCCTTTATGTCGGTTGAGTACACCACCTTCCTCTTTGTAGTTTAGCCTTGATTGCTATTGGTGGGTCAATGAGTGGGATATATCCAGGCCAGTCAGCCACAAGGACTGGCTGCTGTCACTGTCCACCAATCTTCACCCTCTGTGGAGGATCAGCCATGCAGTTGCAGGGTGGTTGTGCTCCAACATGGTCTGTACATGCCCACTGTGTGTGCAGGCTCTGGGGTTTTCTAGGTGGTGCAGTTCACAGTCACTCCCAACCTGTGTTCTGCCTCAAGCCACCCTATATGAAATATTAAGCAATCTGAAATGGCTGCTACTTGTTCTGGGCTTGGTGGTTCCCATGCGAAGCCAAGCTGTGAATGTATGCTGGCTGCTGCTAGTGCCAAGCCTGGGGCCACTTTGCAAGAGGTACAGGGGCTGGGAGCTCACTGAGTCCAGCTGTTGCTGGAGAGGATTTAGAAGTTGTGAAGCATAAGCCAAGACCAGTCATTCATATGGGAAAGTCACTGGGCGAGCCTGAAAGTTAGGTGGGGCAAAGTCAAAGGGGATCTCCAGGAAATGGCAAAGAATGTTCACATTAATGGAATCTCAGATATGCCAATCAGCTGCTAGCTTTGTGGGTGGAGGGTTCAGAAAAGGGGACAATGGCCTCTGCCCACCTTTCTGTCTGGGAGAAAGCTATCCCCCAGTTCTTGCCTTGATGCCAGACACTTTAGTTTCTCCCTGTATGCCACTGGTGTCTTTCAAGATGTTACCCTGGTGCTCTAACTCAGTAGGAGTAAGTCTGAGTAATTCTGTGTGTGGTTTCTAAGAGGATCTGCTTGGGACTCCAGTAGATTTTTCCAACTCAATATCCCCTGTTTTTTTTGCAGCCAGAGATTACAGGGGTGTATATTCCTGGCACTGGAACCCTGGGCTTGGGGGACTGACTGGTTGGGGATGGGAGTCCTCAGTCCCAAGATACTCATTCCCAAGTTTTTAAAAATATACTTTATTGATTATGCTATTAGTTGTCCCATTTTCCCCCCTTTACCCTGCACACCCTCTCCCACCCACATTACCCGCTTTAGTTCATGTCCATGTCATACTTATAAGTTCTTTAGCTTCTACATTTCCCATACTATTCTTACCCTCCCCTATTTTCTACCTACCATCTATGCTACTTATTCTCTGTACCTATTCCCCCTCTCTCCTCCTCCCACTCCCCTGTTGCTAACCCTCCATGTGATCATTTCTGTGGTTCTGTTCCTGTTCTAGTTGCTTGCATAGTTTGTTATTTTTCTTTTAGGTGTGGCTGTTAATAATTGTGAGTTTGCTGTCATGTTACTGTTCATATTTTTTTATCTTCTCTTTCTTAGATAAGTCCCTTTAACATCTCATATAATAAGGGCTTGGTGATGATGAACTCCTTTAACTTGACCTTATCAGAGAAGCACTTTGTCTGCCCTTCCATTCTAAATGAAAGCTTTACTGGATACAGCAATCTTGAATGTAGGTCCTTACCTTTCATGACTTGGAATACTTCTTTCCAGCCCCTTCTTGCCTGTAAGGTCTCTTTTGAGAAATCAGCTGACAGTCTGATGGGAACTCCTTTGTAGGTAACTGTTTTCAAATAACTTTTCTACTTGTCCTCTTCCTCTGCTCCTTCTGGTACCCTTATGATTCGGATGTTGGAACGTTTAAAGATGTCCTGGAGGTTCCTATGCCTATCCTCACTTTTTTAAATTCTTGTTTCTTCCTTTGTTTGGTTCTTTCTTTCTTCCTTCTGGTCCACTCCATTGAGTCCATTTCCTTCCCATCACTATTGGTTCCCTGTGCATTTTCCTTTATTTCACTTAGCGTAGCCTTCATTTGTTCATCTAATTTACAACCAAATTCAACCAATTCTGTGAGCATCCTGATCACCAGTGCTTTGAACTGTGCATCTGATAGGTTGGCTATCTCTTCATCACTTAGTTGTATTTGCTGTGGAGCTTTGATCTGTTCTTCTGTTTGGGCCATTTGGTCTTGATGTGCCTGTTACACAGTGAGGGGCAGAGCCTTACGTGTTAACCAGGGTGGGGCAACCCAGTTGCTGGGTTGTGACACAGTATGTGGGGGAGGGGTCCAAGAAGAAACAATGGCACTTACTCTGCTCTCTGCCACATTTGTCACTTCTGCCGCTTCCCCCAAGCAAACTGGGCCCTTCTGGTGCTGATTCCCAGGTGGATAGGTTTGTGTATGTTCCAGGATCCTGTGGGTCTCTCTAGGGAACTCTCCTGTGAGGCTGGGAGCCTCTCCCAGCACCTCAACCCCCACAGGTGTTTTCAATCAGTGTTTTGAGGCTGTTTCCCTGCACTGGAACCCTGGGTTTCGCAGTCTGTCTCACTCCCGTTTCTCCTGATTTATCTGCACATTAATGTGGGACCACCTGGTCAGTCACCCACCTTGTGCGCCAAGACCCTCCACCTCACTGGTCTGCCAGCTGCTGCTTTGCCGAGAGTCCTCTGCACCTGGCCGCCCAACTCTGCCCCTCCTACCAGTCCGGATGAATAGTTCCTCTTAAACTCCTTGGTTGTCGGACTTCCACACAGTTCAATGTACTGTCAGTACTGTTCCCCACACCCCTAGATTTTTGTTGTCCTTCTATTGGTTGTGCAAGGAGATAGTGTGTCTACCTATGCCTCCATCTTGGCCAGAAGTCTGTTCCCAATTTTTATCCACCACACGTGGATGTGGGAGACCAGCTCCTTCCACGTCTCTGCCCCTCCTACCAGTGTGAATATGGTTTAACTCTGTAGTGGTCTTTCACTCAATTTCTGATGGTTTTCTATATTTTAGTTGTAATTTTGACATGGTTGTGTGAGGAGACAAGCCATTTACCTATGCTCCCATCTTGACCATAATTCCCAGAGAGGGTCAGAATTTGATTGCGGTGGGGGGGGGGAACCCTACCGTGAAGAAAAAGCAATGTCTTCGGGTAAAAAACTTTGCCAAGTTAATGCTTTCTTAAAAAAGGGTGGTAGGGGTGGTGCAATTTTGCAAATCTTTAACACATTTAGTGAAAATTAGGAAATTTTAGTTTCTTAATGCAGTAATTTTCAACGACAGTAAAACCTGCCTTACATTCCAAGACTACGAATTCTTCCTACTTTCTTCAGAGTGTGAAAGCATCTCTGCTTTACTTGTTTTTTAAAAATTAATACAGTGGTAATTTAACTGAGATCCTCACACTGAACCTTTGAAGTTTAATACCTCGCCCCATAAAGCTACACATACTATACCAGATCTTAGTTTTGCCCAACAAGAAATGATACCTTTTTGTTTGGAGAGAATAAGGAAATTCATCTGATAAGCTAGGAAAGTAACCTGTTTGACAATGATCAACTACTTAATTCCAATTTCCTTTCACTTCATTTTTTTGATGTTTTTTACAATTCAAAACTATACATTATTTTACAAGCATATGTTGTTTTGAAAATAAAATTTCAATCCACAAATTTATATGGATTATACAAGCCATTATAAATCATTAAAAGCTAAGTTTATAAAATACATAAAACATTAGATAAACTGTTACTCATAAGGCTACCAAGTTAAAATTCTAATAACAGATATGTTAATGAGCTATATACCTGCACTACCTCATTAACACAAAAAATATCATATTTTGCAGCATACAATGCATACCTTTTGCCCAAATTTGAGGGGAAAGTAAGGATGCACATTATACATGGGTAGTACTAATTCCGTATCTACATAAATGTTTTTAATTTTTATTTATGCTTATGTGTTAAAAGTGTAAGTCTAGAAAGCAATAACAATATCCACATGAAAAATAGTACCTTGGGATATGATAATGTTTTATTCTAAATATAAACAAAAAAATGAAATTAAAAAATATTTTTTTCCTTAAATTTTGGGGCCAAAATGTGGGTGTGCATTATACACAGGAGTGCATTATACATGGCAAAATATAGTAGTCACATGCAGCTCTCTGCAGTTCTAAAATCTGTGAAACTAAAAAGTGCTCGTGAACTTTTTTCTTTTATGTAGAAAAGTAGCATCACTAATAGTCTATATATTCTGCCATGAAACAGCACTTTAGTTTTTAACTAACCTAAGCTGTGAAACAAACACATGCATACATGCTTCTTGAGCAGTTCATTTTATTACAGCTTTTTACTCTTGATTTGCATTTAGAAATGTACAGTGTCAAAATAGTATTTTATCAAATAAAACTAGTTTTTTAAGTTGCTTCCCCACTCTGTTATACACACAATAGCAACCCATATTTTATTTCCAATTTAAACAGTTAGTAAATTCACTGGGATCTGTATTATTGTTCACAGTATGTAAAATATATAAATCAACTTTGCTAAATAAGAAAATCCATTTCAAACATCTTTAAGACTCAAAAAGAACACAGACAATTACATATTTTATCATTTTATTAGGAATAATCCCAAATGGGCTATGAAGAAAACATATTCATTTGAGTTTGATGAGTTTTCCAAAAACTCTCAATGAAGATATGTTCACCAATAAACAATAAAACATCAGCAGAACTATCATATACTGGGCAAAGAGTCAGGCTGATACCAAAAGCAACAGGCAACATAAAAAAGATACAATGTAAAGAAAGACAATCTGCTGGATATTAAAAATCATTTCAATATGAACTCTTTGCTACCAGCACAGAACTAATTACCTATCAAATCCAAACCACACCACGGTAAGCTTGGCTGATGGAAGCCAGGAGTCAATAATGGGGAAAAAATACTAAGTTTCTCAGTGCAAGATATCTCAATAGTGTTTTGGAGCATTTCCCTGGCTGGTACAAATAGTATTAGAAAATTTTTTTGACAAGGGAGAAAAATAAATACAAATGGAATGCTACATTTTTTTTTAAATCAGCAGACTGTCCTAGGAATGATAAAGGTTATCAGTAAAGTAGCAAGGGGATAACTTTAAACATTATTTCTTGTGGGGTCAAAAAACATTCAAAACAGATTTATTTTAAAGGTGTCACAATAACTAAGTCCAGGCATTTAGGCATATAAGAAATAAAATTAAGAGGACACTTCCCCCCCAAGTTAAGGAGAATTTGTTTAAAACCAAGCATATTGCTGAAGTGCAACATTATACTTGGTAAACAATAATTGGCAACAAAATATGTTTAAATGCTGTAATATTCTGCCCAAACCAGTCCCAGATACTGTTTAATAACCAAGATGCAAACTGATTTTTTTTGTAACAAGCCTAGACCAATTCTATCAAACATGTCCTTGGTTAGATATCCAGTTTCATTTAACGTTTTGAAAGCTCATTTGACAGCCAGTCAAGTCCCTCATACAGACCAGTTCCTTGTGTAGCACAAGTGGCTTGAACATACCACTATAAAGAAAGGACAAGAAACACTTGATTAACATAAAATTACATATAACACAGTGTTTAAAATTTCTTAATCAGAAAATTAATTATTTTCCTCCCAATTGCTAAGGGGTATTATTTAGTTAGTTATCATAAATGTACAGGAAACATAAAGTATATAAAACAATAGAAATAAATGAACAGATACATTAAAGTACTACATCTCAAACGATTAATTTTGTATTTAATGATCTCAGTAACTGTACATAGGTTGGGAGTTTTCTCATAACTCTCGTTTCTCAAAAAACTTTCACATTTAATGCTACTCCTACCCATACATTAAATTTAATCAACTATCCACTAGTTAATCTGAAAAGAACACTCATGGGAAAATTAGTAACTAATAAAACTACCCACCCGGTACTTACAACCCTCTTGTTTCCCATTAAAAACATGTATAAAGCAATTTAATTACCTATAATAGACAGTTTATTTTTATTAATTTCTTTATTGACCGGTTTTATTTTGCCTTAGAATAAAGACCTTCATTTAATATTGCAAGTTCACTGCAAGTATATCATACTGCCAAGTATTATTTGAACACCAAACACCCTAAAAGGCTAGGAAAAGACATGAATTTATATTGTCATAGCATGCAAAACTGGTATTATATGCAGTTTATTTTATTTAAATCAGCCTGGAACATCTCAGTCTTTATAGTTATTGCAACAGCACAGTATTTGCCTTGCTGACAAGCTAATGAAAAACTATTGTAAAGCACAAGGCACACTAACAGTTTGTGATACCAACTTTACACGTAAGAACCTATGTTGTATTTGCCAATATTTAAATCACTGATATAAGCTATTAGAGAGCAAATACTTCTTGTAATTTTACATTTTAAAACTTATTTAGTATCATAATTATAGGTCTTGCAAGCTTTTGACATTACCATGCAAACAGTGCAAAACAGTATTATCTACAATGTGGCTGCTAAAAACCAAGTTACAAATTATTTGCTGCAGAGCTATTTAAAACATATAAAATTAAAAATATCAACAATCTTTAAATATTATGATTCTCATACAGTACAGTTTTCCACATATTTATCAGTATTAAACATTGTGAGGGTAAAATAACAAACATCAAATAAAATAAAGATATTTAAATCCCTGGATCCTTAACAGATATATATTAAAAGCTAAAAAATGGAGATGGTATCAGCATACCTTTAAGTAAAATTAAACACATTTATAAAGGTATGAAATTAAGGGCTTATGTTTGTATAAACAAGGGCTTACTATTGTAAAATAATGTTCACTATCTGTTCAAACAGGACAGTTAATAAATTTTTAAACTAAATACTAGATAAAACAATTATCTTAGTAATTCTAAGAGTCAGGAGATTAATATAAACCAAATACTTACTGTTCTGTTACGAAGAGATTGAAGACCTAATTTATCCGTCATTTCACTGATGGCCATAGCATTTGGCAAATCCTGTTTGTTTGCAAACAGCAGCAACACTGCATCTTGCAACTCATCTTCTTGAAGCTGAAAAGAAAAGCTCAGACATTAACAACTATAAAACTGGGATCCAATTACTGTAACAAACTAGGTAAAAAACACTGTCTTCCTACATATACTATTAACTTAAATCTCTTATACTTCAGTTTTTAAATCCTCAGCAAATAATTATATGCTTTCATGCAAAGTAAAACTTTTCAAGCCCATCATCCTATACTCCATTAAGGTAAATCATTCACTCAGTCTTCATGATCATCCACTGAAGGTCAAGACTGGCTAATAGAAGAAACACACATGGCAATAAATATTTATGACAGGATCTTATGGTACTTAGTAGTAAAAGTACAGTATTTAGATAATGTCTCTTTTTGGACTTCTATCCTTTCCAGCCAGCTGGATGGACTACAAAACAGCGAGGCAACAAGGTAATGATTAGGGAATTAACAATATCATGAAAGACACAAGAATAAACACCACATGGACAACAGTATGGTGACTGCTGGGGCTGAGGAGTATAAGGAGACTAAATGGTAATGGAAAAAAATATATAATAAAGATAAAAAAAGATGTTAAAGCAAAACAAACAAAAAAACAAACAAGCCTCCCCCCACAAAACCAAACCCCAAGAGTAGAGAGCCAGTAGAAATGAGGCACTGATACATGATACAATATGGATGAACCTTGAAAATTTATGCTCAGTGAAAAGTAACAAAAAGTGTAACCACATATTGCATAATTCCAAGTATATGAACATCCAGAATAGGTATATATATATAAAGACAGAAAGTAGATTAGTGGATGTCAGGCCTAGGGGTGTGGGGTGGAATAAGGAAAGGAATGGGTAATAAATACTAATAGTTCTACGATTTCTTTGTGGGCTGATGAGATTTTCTAAAATCAGACTGTGGTAATAACTGTAACATTGTGTAAACTAAAAATCTACCAACTTTTATATTTTAATGAGTGAAATTTATGGTATTTGACTTTAATCTAAAACCTGTTTACCTCACCCCAAAAAAGAGTAGGGGTAATACTTATCTCATTAGACAATCCATCCCCATCCCCCCTCCCCACCAGTTATTTAGTTACACATACTGACACACTGGTTTTACAACTGACCTCCAGTCTGAGGAACAATGAATGAAAATCAAGATCTCATTTGAGTAAAAATGGTTACAATTTGAAGCCATGACGCCTTTCCCTCAACAACTCCCCAATGAGGCTTTTCAGCAACACAAACAAAAATATTCCAATATATGGTGAAGCCAAAATGCCATGTCAACCAAAATCCTACTGAATTCCAGTGGAATTCTTTTTTTTCCTTTTTTTAAAAGATTTTATTTATTTCTACAGAAAGAGAGCAAGAGAAACATCAATGTGTGGTTGACTCTCACATGCCCCCAACTGGGGATTGAACTGGCTACCCTTTGATTCGCAGAGTGGCACTCAAATTCCAGTGGAATTCTTTATTATGGTTACTATTACAAAACATTTCAAAGTATACATTATAGGCACAATATAGAGAACAAGGAATTGACCTTAGGAAAAAGAACGTGAACCAGGATCCCTACATCACTAAAGTTTCAAAACTATAGATTTTATATCTATCAAATAAAGACTGGGCTAATGTAGACACAGCCACAACCAGTGATATGCATCAAAATCACTCATGGAGCATTCTCAAAACAAGCTGCGCTTTCCTCCTAACTTACTGAAGTAACTACTCTTCTGTGTGTTGTTTTAGAGGCTCTATAGGAAATTTTTATGTTCTTATTCTTAAGAACCTGTGATGATAGTTCCTCAAGGAACTACATCTAGAAAATTTTTCAAGCTCTAAATTTTTCAGCATTTGCGTTTACATTACATTTGTGTAATGTAAACGCTGTTACCACTAACACTACCACTGTCACCCAGAAAAATGCATCCTGGAAATGATGAAATTTTAAAATATTCTTACCATTTTTTGCAGCTCTTCAGCTCCTTCCTGAATTCTTTCACGATCATTGCTATCTACCACAAAAATAAGACCCTGGAGAAAAATTGTTTAAATAAATTATGACAGCTAAATTTAAAGGACATGCTAAATATGAAACACAAGTATAGGCAGCAAAACATTATCAAGAGGTCACTGTGGAGAACAAAATGTCCTATTATATAAAAAACAGAAAAAGAAATGGGCTCTAAGTAATGAAAACCAATTTGAGCACTTTTTTATTTCAATATTTGAAATGTTATTTTATTTATTTACTTATTTTTTAAATGTTATTTTAAAACAAAGAAATCTTATTTTTAACCAATCGGGACTTCTGGCCAAGATGGAGGCGTAGGTAGACACAGTGCCTCCTCAGGGGCACAACCAAAGAACAACAATTTAGAAAAAAAATAACAATCAGAACTGACAGAAAAGTGAACTGTATGGAAGTTCTACAACCAAGGAGTTAAAATACACACATTCATCCAGACCCGTAGGCGGGGCAGAGTCAGATGGCCAAGTGGAGAGGGGTACCAGCACAAAAAGCAGTGGCAACGGACAGACCCAGCAAGGAGGCCATTGTGAAGCAAGGCACTGCACACAAGGCGGCTGGCTGACCAGGAGATCCCACATTCGTGCACAGATAAACCAGGAGAAACTGGGGAGGGAGACAGACTGCCCAACCCAGGGTTCCAGCGCTAGGAAGTAAGGCCTCAAAACACCAATTGAAAACACCTGTGGGAGTTGAGGCGCAGGGAGAGACTCCCAGCCTCACAGGAGAGTTCCTTGGAGAGACCCCCAAGGTCCTGGAACATACATAGGCCCACCCACAAGAGAATCAGTGCCAGAAGGGCCCAGTTTGCTTGGGGGAAGCAGTGGAGGGGACTGGGATCTGGCAGAGAGCGGAGTGGGCGCCACTGTTCCCCCTCAGACCCCACCACCACGTACTGTGTCACAACCCAGCAACTGGGTTGCCCCACCCTGGTTAACACATAAGGCTCTGCCCCTCATACGGAACAGGTACCACAAGA
Source organism: Tonatia bakeri (assembly GCA_004024845.1). Classification (NCBI taxonomy): domain Eukaryota; kingdom Metazoa; phylum Chordata; class Mammalia; order Chiroptera; family Phyllostomidae; genus Tonatia; species Tonatia bakeri. Next base: position 20,633 of record PVIA01009975.1, on the reverse strand, counting down.
CCAAAAAAAGGCCCAAACAGAAGAACAGATCAAAGCTCCACAGCAAATACAACTAAGTGATGAAGAGATAGCCAACCTATCAGATGCACAGTTCAAGGCACTGGTGATCAGGATGCTCACAGAAATGGTTGAATTTGATCACAAATTAGATGAACAAATGAAGGCTACGTTAAGTGAAATAAAGGAAAATGCACAGGGAACCAATAGTGATGGGAAGAAAACTGGGACTCAAATCAAAAGAGTTGACCAGAAGAAAGAAAGAAACAACAAAACAGAAAAGAAGGAAGAAACAAGAATTCAAAAAAATGAGGAGAGGCTCAGGAACCTCCAGGACATCTTCAAATGTTCCAACATCCGAATTATAGGGGTACCAGAAGGAGAAGAGGAAGAGCAACAAGTGGAAAAGTTATTTGAACAAATAATAAAGGAGAACTTCCCCAATCTGGCAAAGGAAATAGACTTCCAGGAAGTCCAGGAAGCTCAGAGTACCATGGAAGTTGATCCCAAGGAGGAAAACACCAAGGCACATCATCATTACATTACCCAAGATTAAAATGAAGGAGAGAATCCTAGAAGCAGCAAGAGAGAAGGGGACAGTCACCTACAAAGGAGTTCCCATCAGACTGTCAGCTGATTTCTCAAAAGAGACCTTACAGGCAAGAAGGGGCTGGAAAGAAGTATTCCAAGTCATGAAAGGTAAGGACCTACATCCAAGATTGATGTATCCAGTAAAGCTTTCATTTAGAATGGAAAGGCAGACAAAGTGCTTCTCTGATAAGGTCAAGTTAAAGGAGTTCATCATCACCAAGCCCTTATTATATGAGATGTTAAAGGGACTTATCTAAGAAAGAGAAGATAAAAAATATGAACAGTAACATGACAGCCAACTCACAATTATTAACAACCACACCTTAAAGAAAAAGAAGAACAAACTATGCAAACAACTAGAACAGGAACAGAACCACAGAAATGATCACATGGAGGGTTAGCAACAGGGGAGTGGGAGGAGAAGAGAGGGGGAATAGGTACAGAGAGTAAGTAGCATAGATGGTAGGTAGAAAATATGTGGGGGGGCATGGGGGTGGGCAAGAATAGTATGGGAAATGTAGAAGCCAAAGAACTTATGACACATGGACATGAACTACAGAGGGGGAATGTGGGTGACAGCGTGTGCCAGGTGGAGTGGAATGAAGGGGGGGGGGAAATGAGACAACTGTAATAGCATAATCAATAAAATATATTTTAAAAAAACTGATCACTTTTCTCAACTGCATTAATAAATTTTACCCCATTTCCCTCCTTCCCTATGCCCTTGCATGTTCAAGTGCAGGTAAGTTTAAGTAACAAAACAGCCACAAGTGGGGGCAAAAAGAAAATAATAAGCCAAATTCACCAATTTACTAACATATTTAAAGATGTGCACAAATTGTTAAAAAAAAAAAGGGAGTGGGCACAGTACAGCAGTTTTTATATACTTCATCAGGAAAAGTCAGTCTTGCTCCAGAATGTTGCCTGCCAACTCAGTGAGCATAAGGAAGTCTTAAGCAAAATATATCAAGAAAAACTGATAGTTGACTTTATCAAACAAGTAATTCTTAACAAAAAGGAAGGTAGTAGTCATTCCTGAAGATATTCACTAATATTAGAATTCTATACTACAAAAGAAGTAGAGTTGGGGAGCAGTTAGTTAAATAGACTTTTCTGAAAACATTAAAATGGGAAAGTACAAAAATTTTTCAACTGGAAAGAGGGCAGGTTAATTTTACAGCTTTATTAAAATCTATTCCTATTAATAGTAGTGATTACTTTGAATGTTCTCCCCACAATCCTGACCACAGAGTACTTATGATTATTTGTCACTTTCATCACAAAATGTCTTGTGTTATTATTTATGTAAGTAACCAGATGAAATCTACCCAGGACAAAGAGCTACATACATCATTTTATATTTACCTCTCAGTATTACACTGAGTTTGCTGGGGTACCTAATACTTATTTAAGGCTACAGTCATTAAATGACATAATATCATTTTGGTACAGCAACTTTCAAATCCATTTCCTTTATCTGAAAACCATCCCTTCAAACATCCTAATCTTTGAAGACACTTTTGGCACTATGAGAATCAGTAATGGCATAGTAAAAGATACCCAAATTTAAATCTCAGCACTACTTATTAGTTATATAAATTACCTAATCTATAATCATGCTTCCTCTTCTCTAAAACAATACCACCAGCTTTATGGGCCTCTTAAAAATTAAAATATAAAAGTATAAAAATATCTAGTATCGTGCTTGGCTTATCACAGGCATTTACCTACATGCTGGCTCCTCCTTTCTTCCTATTCCCAAAGTTATTCCATTTTAGAATCTACCCCTCTAGAGGAGAGTAAATGCCATCAAAAGGGATCTAGTTTTTTCTGTATTAATCCATTTTTATTCTCTTTTAAGTAACACTACCAGTCCCAAAATAATGTTATTGAGAGGGAGAATTATTTTAAGAATAAATTCTAAGTTACTTCCTTGCACTGCCTAGAATCAAGAGTGTAGAAAAGCTAGGATTCTAAAGATAAGCTTGGCAACGCTGAGAAAAGATTACTTCAGTGGCTAAAAATTTACTTAATTATTTATAACAAAATAATTGGAATTATCTAGTGAAGAAAGAGGAATTTACTACAATAAACACTGTCCTGGTTTGTTAACACAAGTTAGAAGCATGGTTAAATGGCACGATTAGTTTCTTCTAAATTTTATGGCTAAAAGAACTGGTCAGGAATGCTAGAAAACTGTAAGAGCTTAGCTGTGATTATATCAGTTGGCATAAAGATTTCTCCAGCAGGCATGAAGTCCCTAGGAATGGTCCCTTGGACTTTTGATTTAAGGTGACCCAAAGAGGCCAGGAATGGGTCTAATCTCAAGTTAAGATCTCAAAGTAAATTACAAAATATTCTAAAATAAAACCTAGGGATAAGACTAGGCTTACCCTTGGTTAAGAATTATAAGGATTAGGATTAACAAAGTTCTACTTCACCCTTAATTTTACTTCAAAAGTTATTTCCCTAAGTGAAATACCAATAACTTACTTCAGTTTTTTCTATGACTTACTTTAAAATAATCCAAAAGTTGAAGTACATTAGAGAGGAGTACTGAATAAACAATACTGGCCATATCCTAATTATTGAAGTTAAATAATAGATATATAGGAATTTATTACATTATTCTCTCTCCTTTTGGGTTATTTGAAAATTTTCAAAACAGTTTTTTAAAGCATGTGACTTGTATCAAAATATCTTTTCTAACCACATCTATGCTAATGAATAGAAACATTCTAAAATCAAGCCACTTATTTAACATGACATACTACTTAAACCTGGTTGCTTTCAGTCACTCATCTAGGGTATTCACTGCCACCTAGTGACAAGGTACCTCATTTGTGTACAATGTGTTAGAGACCAAGAATGATTGACACCTGCAAATCTTAAATATATGAAGTGCTTGTTAACATCACATAATTTTGGAAAACGCACAGAATAAAAAGCAGGTTAAACAGAAATGCAGAACAAGAACTGGCTCTCCAGTCTTAGGTAAGTCATTTCAACTTTCAGTTTCTTTATATACAAGAGTAAGACTAGAGGTAGAGTAGTGGTTCTCAAGAGGGAACAATTTTGTCCCCAGGGGATATTTTGCAGCATGTGGAGACATTCTGGGTTGTTGCAACTGGGTTAAGGAGAAGGAGGGTGTTGTTACTGTCACCTGGTGGGCAGAAGACAGGAATGCCCAAAATGTCAATAGCGCTGCTCTTGAAAATCTCTGTAATAGCACTTGCTCCTCCCTCAAAGTAAGGTCCCCAAACCAGCAGTATCAGCACCACTACCTAAGACCTTGCTATAAATCTCAGGCCTTACTCAGCCAGACCCTAATGAATTGATCTGTATTTTAACAAATACCCAGGTACTTAATAGGCACAATAAAGTTTGAGAAGTACTACTAATGCCTAGTTTATATTCCCAGAGATTCTGATTCAAGTGGTCTAGGGTTACAATTAGGACTTTGCAACTGTGAAAGCTGCCCAAGTGATTCTAAAGTGCAGCCAACTCAAGAACTTCTGTTCTAATATCTCCTCCATGTCAGTATTATATATACTACCAGATAATATAAAAGTATCTTACAAATCAATTGAGCAGATCTACCTTAGTATATTTTTGTAACGTATTTTAATAAAGTAAAATTAACTGGGACAAAAAAAGGACTCTTATATTCATAAAAAACTATAATGACAGAAAATTAAACAGACCATATTTCCTAAGCTAATAATAAAACCTACTGATGAGATACCTAATTCAATCCTGGGAACAACCCTCCACTTTAAAACATTACTATGATAGCTATGTGACTCTTCCACTGAGTAATTTAGCCTTCAAAGGCTTGAGTGAGAGTCTACCACAGAACACGAAGTATTGATAAGAGGCATGCCAACTCATGCAGTAAACACGAACAGCTAGTTAAAGATTAGATATTAAACTCTAGAGCATGAAACCTATAAGGAAAAGTTATTAAAAATGTATACCATTCCTTACCTGGGTATTCTGGAAGTAATGCCTCCAGAGAGGCCTTATTTTATCTTGACCACCAACATCCCATACTGTGAAACAAATGTTCTTATATTCTACTGTTTCCACATTAAAACCTACAAAGAAAAACACAAAAGACTGTTGTGCATGATGTCATTAAGAAAATAAATCCCTTTATTGTGGAATTATGTCAGAATTGCTTCTTAAAAGTCCCACTAGATAATGAACAAACTTAAAAACCTAGGAGTTATAATGATGAACACATGTCATTGTACATTTGTCTAAACCCATGGAATGTACAACAAAAGTGAACCTTAAGATAAACTATAGACTTCTGGTGATTATGATATAAAAATGGAGGTTCATTAATTGTAACAGCTGTACCACTCTAGTAAGTGATGTTGACAATAGGGGAAGGTATGGATGTATCAGGACATGGGATATTTTGGGAAACATCCCAATTTTTCTGTGAACCTAAAACTATTCTAAAAACATAAAGACTTTAAAAAACAAGGCAGTTTCAAAAGTAAACATTATTCTATTTCACTTTATAATAATCACCTGTAAACTTTCTTACCAATGGTAGGAATGGTGGTGACTATCTCCCCTAACTTCAGTTTATACAGAATGGTCGTCTTGCCAGCAGCATCCAATCCAACTAGAAAAAGACATCATAGATTTTAAATCTAGATCAAAAGGCACAATAAAACATACTTTTGCAACAAATATATAGTTTGAAAGCTAAAGTTGACTGGTCAAGGCATAAATGAGTTAGAAATAAAATTCTCATTTCTGCCCTGGCTGGTGTAGCTCAGTGGATTGAGCGCGGGCTGCGAACCAGGCATCGCAGGTTCGATTCCCAGTCAGGGCACATGCCTAGGTTGCAGGCCATGTCCCCCAGCAACCACACATTGATGTTTCTCTCTCTCTTTCTCCCTCCCTTCCCTCTCTAAAAAATAAATAAAATCTTAAAAAAAAAAAAAAGATTTGATTTATTAAAAAAAAAAATTCTGATTTCCAAGGCAACACTTTCTGTAGGAAATGTTTTACTTTCTAGACCTAAAGAGATAGCACGTAGTGAAAAGAATAGTATTTGACTGACTCAGGCTTTAATTTCTAGATTTGCTTTGCCACAAACGTTAAGTGCCTTTAAACAAGTCACTTTAGGAAACTGAGGCCAGAGGAATTAGTTATAAAGGGGACTGGATCAGATAACCTATGATCTCTTCCAACTCAAGCATGTATTAATTCTATGATCTACTAACATTAAAAAAAATTAAAAGTGAATCAGAGTACACAAAAGAACAATAAAGAATTATCTTTAAGATCAGTAAACTCAATACTATGCTCTAGTCTCCATACATGCTAAAGGAAAATGAGGCCAATTTTACTGCTACTTAAAGTTCAACATTAAATGTGCAAAAATAAGAACAAAAGACTCGTTAATTTGGATTGCACAAATGAACCCATCATATTCATCTCCAATATGTCTAAATTCTTAAAATGCTTCCTCTTGACACTATCCAAGTGTGGAAGAATGTGCTCGTTTCTGAAAAAAATCCACACTAGAACAATAGGATATAGTACTTATTACAGTGACAGTGAAAAGTAAATTAAGTGCTTATTTTCTGTATGAATCTCCAAAATCTGCGTACTCCATTGTTTGCTGAAGCCTTCATAAATTGAAGGTCCATATCTAATATTCTCACTTCATATACCATTGTTGTAAGAACATCACATATAGCCACCTGGATTTCCACTACTACAGATTTTGGAATTCAACTGAGTATTGATTTAAGCAAGGATGCTTTTTAGGTACTGAAATCAAAACAAGACTTGGCACATAAAACCAATGCTATTAAGTTTTCAAAGAAAACCAGAAATCACCTCACTTACCTAATCTACATTTCTGTGCAAGTTTAATTTTTATGACTTACTTCAAAACAGAACTAAAGGCTACAGACAATTCCCTCATTCTACTTAACAACCCTTTCTCCTCTGTTCCCTATAAAAGATAGTTTTCAAGACCTCTTTGTAAACTTGGGAATCTTACACCTTCTTATTCTGGTGTCCTCTAATCAAACTTTGTCCCCACTTCTTCATGATGGGATTCAGGTTTATTCTTTCCAAAATACTATTACATACACACTAGACAGTGAGCAGCCCACTCTGAGACCTCACTCATGGACATAAGAAAATCCAACTGTTAGCAGGAAGTGTTTTGTTTGAAAATGGAACATTACCAAAAAGATCAGAAAACATAATTCTAAAAAATACACAAAGAAACAAAAGTAGCTACCTTCAAGTTTGGCATCTTCAGTAAAAATACAGAGAATAGTAACATATGATCTTTTTATTGTTCAAAAAAGCAGTCTCTTGAGAGTATAAATCCTCCTCAGGTGATACTGATCAAATTTAAAATAAGGCAAAATTCCCCTTTAAGTCCAAATACAATTAAGCCCAAGTCAGAAGAATTGAAATTGAGACATCAATTAAAAAAAACATTTGAGTTATGAGTTTGAGGACTATGGCACATCCCAGTCCTCACTGGGGTTCAAAAGGACGGCATACCACTATTTAAAGAAATGTACATCCAAAAATATTGACAAGGAATGGAAGAAAACAAGGAAAAATGATGATTATATAACCATTTTAAGTTACTGTAATCTAATTTTCCTTTTAATAAAAGTTTTATACCTGTTTGTATAATTAAATACTGTACTTCCATATTGTTAAATCTTTTTGTAATACAATAAACTACGTTATTTTCATTAAAAAAGAACAATTTCCCAAGCAGATTTCCTTTATGAAAATGTTTAACTTGTTAAGTTCCTGATGCATCTGTCAGAAAGATGACTGCTTAAGAACCTTAAATATATTACATATAATTTTTTAAAAGGCAGTATACAAAATAATGCAACCATGAAGTTTTTTAAGCATCCATGAATTATTTTTAAAGTAAAAAATTATATATGACAATATTTAAATGACTTGTAGCCACAAGTTTCTTAAGTTTCAATTCTTCAGACTTGGGCTTAATTGTATTTGGACTTAGTTAAAGGGGAATTTTCTTTATTTTAAATTTGATCACTATCACCTGAGGAGGATTTATATTCTCAAGAGATAGCTTTTTTGAACAATGAATGGAAGATTCTAAAATCACAAAGATATCTTTTGGCTCGCACCCCAAATGCTAGTGCTATATATGTGAAAACCAGAAGTTTTTTTTAAAGGTATTTTCTATTGAAAGATACAAACATTAATGTATATCACCAATTAAAACTCATTATATGGGTCTTTCTTTACTCAAAAACACGTTGGTCTAACAATTTTGTGCTACTTCAGTAATTAAGTTTGTATTTCCTTACTGTTACAGTATTTGGCAATGAGACTTCTCCACAAAATGAAAACTATAACCAATTCTCAACCAGTCAAGATAAAAGTCTAATCTGTACCGTCCAGTTATGCCCTCCCTCCCTACCACCCCAATAAAACAACTTACTGTATTGAAAGATACACTGAAATTACTTGGTTCTCTGTAACTAAGCCTACACACTTTGACCAAAGTGTTAACACACAAAACTACCGCCCCCAAAATCTTTACCAATCATTAAAAAGTATGTCTACCAAACTATACCATACTTAAAATGTAAGTATATTTTATACTTAAAACATAAGTATTTCTTATGTATAAAATATACTTACAGATTAATTAAGCCAGACTCCAATTGTGTTAACTCACAAAAAAAAGGCAGAAAGGAAAAGGAATGGAGAGAAAAAAAAAGTGTATTTTTCAGGTGCATAAGACTTCACCTAATATTTTTCTTCACTTTTTTCTTTATCTTTCAAATTTTCTACCAGGAAGCTTGGAAAATGACTTCATGGTAATTTAAAATTGAGTGTTTACTGTGTCCAACCACATCACCAGGTGATTCCATACATTTTTACAATTTATTCTCCACAGATATAGCATTTGAGGTTCAGAAATGTCCCCAGAATCACAGGAATAATAGAAAACAGATGTTCAAACCCTAGGTTTTGTGGAGAAATTAAATCCCTCATACTGGTAAATATAAAATGGTGTAGCTGCTTTGGAAAAGTTTGTCAGTTCCTCAAAATGTTAACCAATAATTCCACTCCTAGGTATTTATTTACCCAAGAAAATTAAAAACATATACCCACATAAAAACTATCAAATGTTCATAGCAGTATTATTCATATTAGCCAAAAAGGTGGAAACACAGTTCTATCAACTGATGAAATGGATAAACAAAATGTGTGTGTGTGTGTGTGTATATACACGCACATATATATGTGTGCGTGTATGTATACACGCACACACATATATATATACGTGCACACACAACAACATTTGTTAGCTAAAAAAAGGAATGAAGTACCTATATAACGTCAATAAACCTTGAAAACATGATGCTAAGTGGAAAAACTAGACACTAAAGGTCCCATATTATGCAACTTCACTATACGAAATACTTTAGACAAACCCATAGAAACATGACAGTTTATGGGTATGGGATTTCTTTCTGGGTTGATGGAAATAGAATTAAGACAGTGATGATGGTTACAAAACTTTGTCACTATACTAAAAACCACTGAACTGTATATTTTAAAGGGATGAATTTCATGTTATGTGAATTATAGCTCAATTTTTTAAATTAAAAACAAAACAAATCCTAATCTGATGCTAAAGCTCTATCAAGTATTATTTATACACTGCCATCCTGCCTTCAGATTTTTCTGATGGACACATTCTATCTTAATATTTTATCTAATTACTCAGAAGTCTGACGATCAAATGATCCTCTGTGCCCCCCCCCCCATAGTCATATATAAGGTCAAGGCAGAATTTTACTAGTATTAGCAATCTTTTAGAAAGCTACACTTTTACAGCTTTTCAACAGTCAGACTTGCAAGTTCAGGGAGAATTAGTAATTCCTCTACAAAATACCTTAGTGGTTTTCAGATATAAACAAAATGTGGGGAGTCATTTACCAAAATTACATCTTACCAAATCATACATAAAGTAGCATAATGCAGGGCTACATGAGAGATGTAAGTTGAAAACTCTGAATTTAAGCTCAGTATTAGTCACAGGAGTAATTTCTCCTTGGGGAGAAAACACTACCATGACAGATTTCTGTCAATATATAGTTTAAATGACTTTAAATCTCATATTGTTTTTAATTAGCTGACTACAAGCTATAACCTCAAACACCTTTTGAAATTACTTGAACTTTGGGAACAGGTGTAGGAATAAAATTTAAAATTTCTCCACAGTCATTTGTTAAACCAGACTCAGTAGCTCTAACAGCTATCTTTTTAATTCTAATACTTCAATAGGGGCAGACATCTTAAGAATGTCTATTATTTATTCTGTCACTCATAAAGTTGGACAAAAATTTCTAAGAATTATCAAACTTCCAAATCACCTTTCTCTATCCATCATATGGTTATACTTCATTTCATGAATTACCATAAAAGTCGTCCTTGTGACTGCAGTACTTTTAATCTAGGAAACCTAATATCCTGAAATTATAATGCAAAACAAGAAAACCAAACCTGGGTAATTAAATATTTAACAGCCCTGGCTGGTGTGGCTCAGTGGATTGAGTGCCAGCATGTGAACCAAAGGGTTGCCAGTTCGATTCCCAGTCAGGGCACATGCCTGGATTGTGGGCCAAGTCCGGGGGAGGGGGGCACCGGTGGCTGTGAGAGGCAAACACACATTGATGTTTCTCTCCCTCTCTTTCTCCTTCCTTTCCCCTCGCTCTAAAATTAAATAAAATCTAAAAACAACACCACCAACACACTTAACATAAAATGAGTAATTCCAGATCATGACTTCTATCCCCTTCACAAATGCAAAGTTAAGTACTTTCCTTCTTCCATTTTCTTTCCATAGTTTTTGGGGATTAGGGAAAGAAATGCTCCCCTAATATACCAAAAACAGAAAGTGTTTACAGTGTAATTCTACCTTTCTTCTCCCTCCAATCGTTTAGCCATCACAAAGACTAAGGAAATGAAAACCAGCAATTCATTTCTAATAATCTTCAGTAAAAGGACCAACTATACTACATTTCCAGGAACACAAGAACATACTAGTAAATCTCTTTAAGGAACAATCTGAAAATTCATTTATCACAGTCCAAAGTCCACCCATTAACTTCAGATCCTTTTTCAGACTGCCATTTTTCAGTGACTTTTAGAGCCTAAATAATATGGCTGTCCTACTAAATTTCATCATCATAAATGAAATCTGAGAAACTCTCTGAAAAAGAAAATATTTTGATTTACCTTTGTGAATATTTCATTAACAATTTTCCATGAATTGTGAAGCATTAGAATCTTAACAGGAAAATGAAAAAAGAAAAAGAAGAACCAAATGTGTTTACCATTAATCTTAATACATCTTGAAATACTACTGAACCTTGTTTAGGAAATCTTTCAATGGCAGCACTCGAAAATAAAACCCTTCTAACTCTCTAGAAAACAAGACAATGAGCCAGCAAGTTTCAATTTTAGAGTTAGAGGGCAGTCACAGTTTTAACATTATTGTACCCATGGAGCTTAACTGTGATGCAGAGGCCACTCACAGTACCATGGGGGGGAGGGGTTGCTTACATCACCGAAGTGACAAGCCCCTCACCTGAGCGAAAAATGACCGTGAAAAGCAGTTTTAAAAAGCCTATTTTCCCAAAGAATTAAAAAAGAACGTTTGCAATTAATAAGACGACTACCCCAAAATTAAGCGTTATGATGTTGTTACTTAAAATTTGTTACCAGCTTAAAAAAAATTACTTTTTAAAAGTTTTTTTCATTATACCTAGCCAGCTGGGCTAATAAAGTTACCGATAAGAAAATTTTGAAAACCAAATACATTTACTTTTTGAGGAAACTAAAAGAAACATTCATTAAAAACTCAGTTTTCAGAGATACAAACAAAAAAAAAAAACAAAAAAAATATGAATCAAAATCCAGCGCGAAACAAAGTTTAGAGAAACGAGCGCTGAGGACTCCGGACTCTTCTGACTGTTGTGTGCACTGGGCCTGGACTCTTCCTCCCGCGGTCGGCTCCGGGCTCTCGGCGACCGCACGTTCACATACCACATCAGTGTGCAGTGTGTGTACACGAGGCGGAAAGAGAGGGAAGAAGGCTGGAGTCTTTCTGCCTTCCTCCCGACCGCTGCACACCCAGGGTAGAGAAGAGCCAGAAGGCACTCTCAGAATGAGGCTCGCCAAAGTCTTCCGGGCTCTGTGAGATCCGAGAGTTCGCTCCCCCCACATCTCCGCCCAATCTTGTTAAGCTTTTAATAACATCAAGGAGAGAAAGCCAAATGCAGGAGAACACCATGCCCAAGTCGCTATTGGGGCTCTTGGACTGGTCTGGAAAGACCACCCATCCTTAATCCCATTGTTCCCCCTTAAGAATTCCTCTCGACCCCCAACCGCCGCCCCTCCCCCACCACAGAGGAAAGAGGCAAAAACAGGCCGGGAGGCCGCCGAACTGGAACTTTCTTCTTGGGTTGGGATTCGGGTCTCTGTCCCTTACTCACCCATTAAAATGCGCATCTGCTTCTTGCCGAACAGGCGGGAGAAGAGGGAGGAGATGGTGAGGCCCATGGCGGTAGCGGCACTTGCGATGGGCAGGAGAAGGGGTTTGGAGCTTCCCCTGGTCTTTTCCTTTCACGCTCCAGGCACACTGAGAGAAAAGGAACAGACTGAGGAGAAGGGCGGCAGGGGCGCCTCGCTAGCCTGTGCGTCAGTCGAAGCTCCGGGAGTGGAATTAGCGGGGCGCGGACCTGCACGACGACTGGCTCCGCAGCTCCGGCTCTAGCGTTAAGACTTCGGCTGTGCCACGTCACGCGGCAGCCTCGGCGACTCCGGCAGCGGCCCGGCCCCTCCAACGCGGACAGAAACGCGTCACCGCCAACCCATCCCCCTGCGCTTCCGGTACTGCCGGAGCCACTGCGCTTGCGTACGGAACGGAGAGGCCAGATTCGCTTACGTGCTTCTCCAGTCGCCGCCACCTCCGGGACGTGGCTCCAGGAACCGGGCGAGGTCAGTTAGTACTTGCTTACGGGGATAAAAAGTCCCACAATGCATCGTTCTTTTACTTCCAATAAGACTCTGGCCGAGCCACTTCTGCCGGATAAGTGCGTCCGGGAGGTTGTAACCCTTGCTTCCGGAGAGGTGAGCTGTGCATTGTGGGTTAAGCGGTAGTTAACTTCCGTCTGTTGTCTTTCGGGCGTCTTCTGAAGCAACGGGCATTGGACGTTCCCTGGCTCCTGAACGTACACGTTGCACGCGCAGACCAGACTGTTGACCTAGTGGAGGGTTGAAGACGGGCCTTCCTTTCTAAGGGGATAAGTAATTAAAAGCCGATTGAGCAGGCGGACAGCCTATGGCAACGGATGAAGAAGCTAGGCCTAGATGCTTCTAACCCCACGCGAGGTCGTACTAAAGATCCCTAATCCTATGTCAACACGAGAGAACTCTGAGACATTTTCAAGCTTTTTAAAAGAAGCCAACGAGGAAGACTTGCTTTTCTATTTTTTCTCTCCCAGAAGCAAGTAAGATTGATTCCTTATGTGGAGGAAGTGGGAAGCCTTCTCCCTTTGAATATTTATGATCTAAATGTTTTGTGATTACAAAATAAGCAATACATCTTGTTAAAAAAAAGAAGCATGGAAAAGCAAGTTCCTTATAATTTTGGCCACGTCCCACATAGTCCTACAGTGTTACTGAATTTTTGGATGCTCACCCACTGTAAAGATGTTTCAAATTTAACTCCTTTAGAAAAAAAATTGTTAACTAAATGACTCCAGCTCAAAGAATAACTGCTCTTCACTTCTAATATTCCTATTGACAACATTCCTTTTTCCCACTTGGGTGAAAAACTAAGAAGGCAGAAGTCTAGTCCATTTTTATATTCCATTGTATTCCTTGGACTTGGCATACCATAAATTCAAATATGGTTGAATGACGGAGAGATGGCTGAATAAACTAGTATAGCCATACTATGGCATACTATCAGGAGTTAGAACGATGAACTATAAATCCTAATGAAAAGATTGCCAAGATCCAGTTAGTGGAAAAAGCCAAATAATGACACAGTTGTACACATGTAAAGAGTTGCTTAGCAGTTAATTAACTTAAAATTGCATTTTGGAAGCTTTACAGACACAGTGCTGTAAAGTAATATAAAAGTGTAGATTTTCCCAAGTGTGTGATAGTGGTTACCTGTTTAACCTGTGTGGAGAGAGGAGGGGTTGTTCCCGGGGAGCAAAGGAACCTGGTTTGGGAGTGGTAGTCAAAAAAGTCAGCTTTATCTATACTTTAAAAAATTGACTTTATTGAAATAAAATTTACATGTAATAAAATTCAGTTTTAAATGTACAATTTGATAAATTTCAACAAAGGTATATAGCCAATGCCATAATATCAAACATATCTATTACCCTAAAAAATTACTTCATACTCCTTTATAATCATCCACACCTCCAGCCCCTGGCCCACCATTGATTTGCTGTCACTATAGCTTTGCCCTTTCCAAATTTTGTATAAATGAAATCATATGGTATGTAGTATTTGGGTATGGCGTTTTTCTCGTAGCATAATGACAGATGAATGAGTTAACCAGTTTTTTATATTCTTACAGGTTTTCCTCTCTGAAATGCTAACATATCTATGTAAATGGTAACGGGGTTTTATAGTGTGAAGCAACTCCTTCTTCAATTTAATAATATGATGTGGACATTTAAAAATATCAGTATTTACAGATTTAACTCATTCTTTTTAAGGACTACATTCCATTATATGCATGTAAGATGATTTATTCAACTGATTTGTCAAATTTTGAAACATGCATACTCTTAGATCCAAAAATTCCACTTCCAGGAATTTGTGGAAACAAAAATTCCCCTTAAGTTTGCTATATGGTACTTGTAAGAAATTCAGTGTTCATTACAGCATTGTTTGTAATGGAGAAAACTGAAAACATCAATTTTTTAAGAAGGAAATATTTAAATCTCCCTTTGTTTCTTTCCCTCACTGATCACTAGCCCAGGTATTCCAATTTTTCTTCTACTTTGCTGCATTTTATAAATTCACAATGATAAATTAAAACAGAAATTAGACCCAATGCCAGGATAAAGATTCGATCTTTTTTCTTAATAATGCCATCCTAGGTGTTCTGTAGTTGCTTATTCCAACTGATGCATTCTGTAGGATGGGAATGAATAAGAAAAATCTGACCCTGGCATGTGTGGCACTGTGGATTGAGTACTGGGTGGTGAACCAAAGGAATCATTGGTTTGATTCCTAGTCAGGGCAAGTGCCTGGGTTGCAGTCCAGGTCCCCCAGTTGGGGGAGCACAAGAGGCAACCACACTGATGTTTCTCTCCCCCTCATTCTCCCTCCCTTCCTCTCTCTCTCTAAAAATAAATAAATAAAATCTTAAAAAAAAAAGTCTGCAAAGTTTCAAAAAGATTAAGTAGTTTTGTATTGTTCAGTAAAGTTTCATTTGGTAGAACTACTCTTCAGAAACTGTCATTTCTCAGTAATGACTGGGCAGTCAAGAACAAAAACTTATTTATTCAGGTATGTAAGGAAAAGTATTTTGTATTATACAGTGACTTTATCCTGCCTTTTTTTTAATTTCCAAAAATGAAATTTAACTAATTATACAACATTTAAAGAATGCCAAGGAAATGCAAAGGGAAAGCAATTTGTTTTCTGCACTCATACTTTTAAACTTTCAGCAATATAATATAAATGTTTATTAATTTCTGGGTTGAAGCAAGGTAGTATATATTTAATTTTGTAATAACTTAAGAGTTTTTCCTAGAATTTAACTTAGATGCAATTAAATACTGTCGTCCTTGACAAGAACCTGCCTTTGTACTGGAGACACATGTAAAGAGTTGCTTAGCAGTTAATTAACTTAAAATTGCATTTTGGAAGCTTGCTAGAGAAAAAAAATTGTATTTATGTCTGGTTTTGAGTTTTATATAGAATTTTTTAAAACAATGTTCACCTGATTCTAAGGGTATTCTCAAATTGACTAAGTTTCTCAAAACAAAAGAAAGTGAGTCCTTATAACTTCTTCCAAATCTTAATCCATGTTTTTTCTTAAAATAGATGGAAAGAATTCTGATCTCCTCCCCCAGCTTCCAAATCCTAAACAAAAAGAAGAGGAGGAGGAAGATAGAATAATTTTTACATTTCTATTTAAGAGGTGCTACTTATCAAGTGGCTAATGAAAGTTACAAAATGGGAATGTTAATGGCCAACTAAAATGTCTCTATTATAAAGGTAAGGGTAATCAGGGTCAGAGAGATTTAAGTAACCTGCCCAGTGATTCACAAGTAATAAGCAGAACTTGGATAAGAACCCATTTCTTATGATGTAAACACCCTTAACCATTATTCTTAATAATGCCTTCTTATTTTTAAAAATAAAATTGAACCCCAAGTAGAAGAAAAAAATGCTATTGTTTAATCACTTACCATCTACCAAGTCCTACATTTCATTTAATTCTAGCAACTTTGAGGAAGGTGTTATAAGATTGTCCCAAATCTAAAGCATGTGCTCATAAACAACACACTACACTAGGAATTGTTTTACTCATGTGATTTTTAAAATGAGATCTTTTCAATCACTCTTGTATATTTATGTTCTAGTCTCTGAAATTTAATATTGTAATATTTTTTGCTGACTCTTTATATCCCATTAGAATGCAAGCTTAAGCAAACCATATCACTTTCATTGAATTTTTCAAAGCACCTGAGAGTATGTATTCTATTAATACTGCTGATATTTAATAGCAACAGTGTTATTGAGCACTTACTATCTGCCAACTATTATTCTTATATCCCATTTTATCCTCTCAACAATTTAATCCATGTCATTCACTTTCTCTGCAAGAATTACTCAGCTGTTTCTAGTCCACTTGTTAGTTGTACAATTGTATAATTTTTGCCCTCATTACCCGGCCCACTCCAAACCTCTATAAAATCCATTTTTATCTCATTATCTCTTAACTCATCACTAATCTTGTTTAAAATTCATGTTCTCTGGACATTATTATTTATCTACAATAGTGAAAGAGTATTGGTGATTCTATAAAGAATCTTACCCATTTTTTGTCTCAAGAAGGGAGTGGTATGTGAATTCCCCAAGTCTTTGGATGGTTTTGCCCAACCTGTTACCTCTCAGCCGCTCAAAGCCTCTGCCATGAAGTTAATACTTGCCCTTAGTTTCAGTACCTTTTATTAAGTCTTTTAAAAATAAAAGTTTGGCCAGGTGGCTCAGTTGATTAAAGCATCATCCCAATATGCCAAAGTTTTGTATTTGATCCACGGTCAGGGCACATACAAGAAACAACCAGTAAATAACTGGAACAACTAGTTGATGTTTCCTTTACTATCTCTAAAATCAATAAAATTTTTAAAAAGTTCTATTTATTCCATTTGATATTGTGGGAAAGAATATATCTCTGGGTCTATGCCCTTACGGGTCCTGGGAGTCAGGGTTTGTTTGTTTGCTTTTTAAAATAATTTTGGTAAACACTGCTGATGAGAGAGAATAAAGTCTGCATGACTTTAATAAGTAAACATTCACCTACTTTCCTAATTTAAAATATTTCCCCTGCTTTATTTTATTCATAAAGGTGGCATAAATTTTAAACATGTCCTAAACTATTTAAAGTTTCTAGACCTGGCTGGTGTGACTCAGTGAATTGAACACCAGCCTGTACATCAGGAGGTCACTGGTTCAATTCCCAGTCAGGGCATATGCCTGGGATGCAGGCCAGGTCCCTAATAGGAGACATGTGAGAGGCAACCACACACCAATGGTTCTCTCTCTTTCTCCTACCCTTCTCCTCTGTCTAAAAAGAAATAAATAAAATCTTTAAAAAGCTAAATAAAGTTTCTGGCAGGAGACTTTCTAAAAATAAGGAAAACAACTACTTGACTAGTTCCCTTCAAATGATTCATAGCAATCACTTTCCTGACTTCCAGAAGAACTGTTCCTCTATTTTCTAGGATCCTTTAAAGCAGAGTGATTGTATAATGGGAACATGTTTTGAGGCCACTAATTCTACTAAGATTTGTATTCACATCTAACATTTATAAAAGTTTCAGTTACAGAAATCATTAGATAGGTTAAAGCTAAATCTCTAAAACTACTTTGTACCATAGCAACATTAATGAGATAAGGTTATTTTACAAACCCTTCCTCCCCTTGCCCCAATCTCCATCTATTTTGACTGTATAAATATTTGAAATGTTTCACAATAATTGAAATGTCTGATACATCTTCCATGCTGCAAACCATAGGAATGAGATAATTTACTTACAAGAATGTTTTTATCTCCAAAAATTAAATTTACTGATTCATAATCCTGTCCTCATGGTACATGATTGATAATGTTTGTGAAATCATCAACATTAAACTTACATATCTATATGGTTCTCAAACTTTGACATGTATGAGAATTCCTTGGAGGACTTGTTAAAACCAGATTGCTGGAGTTTTTGCATCAAGATCAAGTTACAAAGACCAGATTTACATTCTCTTTAAAATAATTTTTTAAAAGCAGGTAAAATATAAGAAACAATGGTTTTCTTTTTTTTTTTAAAGATTTTATTTATTTATTTTTAGAGAGGGAAGGGAGGGAGAAGGAGAGAGAGAGAGAGAAACATCAATGTGCGGTTGCTGGGTGCCGTGGCCTGCAACCCAGGCATGTGCCCTGACTGGGAATCGATCCTGCGATGCCTGGTTCGCAGCCCGCGCTCAATCCACTGAGCTATGCCAGCCAGGAGAAACAATGGTTTTCAAGACAATGAACACCAGGCAGTAAAGGGTAATGACTCCCGAAAAACAAAACAAATATGCTGGGCCCTGAGCCAGTTTGCTGCCTTGAGAATGTTTCTAGGCCACAGCATAGAAAGAGGGAACAGAAGGGTAGTCTGGTAAACTCTGAGCTGACAGTTTAGGGAAACCAAACTTGAGGAGAGAATTCCAGAGAGGAGAAAGCAGTATAGAAAGAAAGAAAACCTTTGCACACAAATCTGTAAAGTGTTCCCTAAAATACTCAGCAGACTCCTGATCAGCACATACATGTGAGGAAACTATCCAAAGCAAAGAACCATCAGAAAACATCAAATGAAACAGTGCCCAGGGTTAGTTGGGAACAATGCCTGTTCCCGTCAGCTAGATTGTAAAAAACAAAAAACAAAAACCTCATAATTTATGGGACAGTAGGTAAAGTACTTGCCTCAGTAGTGAATAATAGTTCTAGACTGAGCTTTGTATCTACCTAACAAAATTAACGGCAGTCTAGAAAAAAGCTCAAGATTTGTAAGGATAGAAAAGCATCCAAAACCTGACAAAGTAAAATTCTGACATCTAACCTAAGATCTGGCATGCAAAAAGGCAGGAACACATGACCCATAGTCATGAGCTAATCAATTGAAAACAACTCAACCTACACAGATATTACCTCAAGCAGAAACATGGAAGACATAAAGACAACTCAAGCTTTTGGAAGTAAAAACTGCATTGTCAAAGATGAAAAATACTTGATGGAATCAATGGCAGAATAGACAATACAGAAGGAAAGATAAATGAACTTCAAGGTATAGCAATAGAGGCACTCCCAAATAGAGTAAAAAACAAAAACATGAAGATCATCAGTGAGCTGTAGGACAACCTCAAGCAATATAATACATGAGTAATTTACTCTGAAAAGGGAAGAGGAGGAGGACAGAAAAAATACCTGAAGACATAATGGCCAAAAATTTTCCAAATTTGATGACAACTATAAAACTGTATATCCAAGATCAACTGATCTGTTAGTTAAAAGCAAAAGTCATGTAAATAAAACTACACCAAAGCGCAGTATTATCAAATAACTCAAAACTAGTAATAAAGAGAATCTTAAAAGCAGCCAGAGAAAAAGAAACTAACTAACTACACAGGAACCAAGAAAAAGATGACATTTCTCATTGGAACTATGCAAGTAAGAAGACAGTAGAGTAACATTTTAAATACTGGGGGACAGAAGAGGGTAGGACAACCTAGAAATCTACATACAGGGAAAACATTTGAAAAAGAAGGCAAATAGATTTTCAGATACAAGTTAAGAACTCTTCAAAAGCAAATCTGCACTACGTAAAATGTTAAAGGAAGTTCTTCAGGTAAAAGGAAAATTATACCATAGAGATCTATGCAAAGGAATACAGAACACTAAAAGGTTAAGTATGAGATTACATATGTAAGAATTTTTCTTACTATTTAAAACCTTTACAAAGGTAATTGACTAAACAAAAATAACAATGTATTGTGGAATGTATAACAAGGAAAATGCATGAAGTAGAGAAACAAAAGAACACTATTATACATTCGTATTATATCATGAGAGGTAAACTGTTCTGTTAAGTTAAAAATGTATACTACAGCCCTGGCCCAGATGCTCAGTTGGTTAGAGCATTGTTCTGATATACCAAGGTTGCTGGTTTGATACCCAGTCAGGCCACATACAACAATCAACCAATAAATAACAAATTGATGTTTCTCTCCCTCTCTAAAATCAATAAATTTAAGAATGTATACTACAAACCTTAAAATAACTACACTAAAATAATAAAGTATTATAACTAGTAATCCCACAAAGAAAATATGAGATCATAAAAATATTCCATTAATTCAAAAGAAGTCAGATAAAAAGGAAAAGAAACAAAAGACAAAAAAACATAGCAAGGTAATAAAGTCTAACCATTATCAATCATATTAATTGTACATGGTATAAATTAAAAGGCAAAATTTGTTAAATTGGATAAAGAACAAACTTTTATCTATAGGAAAAGTATTTGAATATAAAGACAAATAGGTTAAGAGTAAAAGTACGGAAGATTTCAGTCAAGATGGAGGAGTAGGTAAACATGCCTTGCCTCTGCACACAATTATAGCAAAAAATACTAGACTACAAAACAAATTTCAGCCAGAATTGTCAGAAAATTGAGCTATGTGTACATACG